>WSTH01000390.1:0-25733 GCA_019616345.1 Ceratobasidium sp. 395
TTCCAAGCATTCAGGATTATGCTCACATCTTCTCAGTGGTCCCGTTTCTCAGACGGGTTCGGCCCGCCCTTCTGGACGCTCCTCGCGTGCGGACTTGATCTCCGTAATTTTGTGGCCACCCAAGGCGTGCTGCTCCACTTCGAACTACCCGACCCCGCCGCCTACCCTGCTATGATTTGGGGTGCCAATTACAGCCGCTTTGTCTCCCAGACGATATTCCTCCTCTTTTTCGCCGGCCGAGACCACGCGCCTCGCTGTATCATTGATGGCGTCGACATCCAAGATTGGCTCCACCGACATTTCATCAACGCATACGGCGTGTTGGCTGACGCCATAAAGGCTGCTGGAGACCTTTATGACGTCTGTATCATCGTGTGGGATAGCATTAAGGAGCCAGGCAAGGATTTCCTTGACATTAGCGACCTGAACGTCGTCCCGCCCTACCAGTCCCTCAAAGATGGCACGTGCCCGACCCCTGCCCAGGGAATCCGACCCGTGAGCACTGGAATCCCCAAACGGTCGAGAACTGGGCGTTTGGAGTTCTTGGCCCCAAGCGAGACGGATATCACACGATAAATTCCCGCGGGCAAATGGTCTGGAGTAGTCCAAGGACCAAGTAGGACGTGGGAGGCGGATTGGGTGATCGAGTAAACCAGCGTTGGGGCTGGAGGTGCGCCGAGACATGAACGTCGGGCCATCGTATTTGGGAGTTACGTGGCGTTTGGGCTGGGCCGGACGCTTCAGATACAAGAGGTGAAATCCCCATTCTCAAGCCGGACTAATTTGAGTCACTGCCGTTTGATCCCTCGCGCGGCGGCGTATTTGTCGCGGATTGTTGGCGCCCGCATTGGCGAGACTACATTTCCCGTGTTCGACCAGCTCACCCTGAGGCGATCTTTTTCCTGCAACCCCCCGTCTTCGTGCAACCCCCACCATTGGATGACGAAGACTTCTGTATCCATGAAGCGTATAGCGCTCATTATTACGATGGCCTAACGGTTAGTTTATCTATTGTTGCCCGCCTGGATTTACTCTCATCCACTTGCAGTCAATGAACAGACACTGGAACTGGTTCCACGCCGACGCCCTTGGCCTGCATTGAGGCAGATACTCGCCCGTCCTCGGCGCTCTCCTACCCGGCCAAGCTGCGATCAGAAGGTGTTTGCGCGACCAGCTCGCGATGTTCCAAGACGACTCTCGAGATATTCCCCGCAGAGACCTTGCGCTTGTCGGCGAGATCGGCGTACCTTTTGACATGGACTGGAAGAAACCTTACGGGTTTGACGGAAGCGGCAAATACATTCGCGATTATACAAGTCAAACTCGAGCGTTGGATTGCAGTCCCAACGGCGCGTACGGCAAGAACGTGATGAATTGGACGATCTGAACATACTGCTCCAGTAATTTGCATGTATGGGGCGACGGCTGGAACCTGGAGAACCTTTCGCTGTACTGGGGTAGCGACAACGCCGATCGAGATCGTGGCACTAGTCAGGGCTTCATCTTCGGGGGCTGCGATTCGAGGCTCTGGAGCTCCCTACTGGCCCGCTGGACATCAAGCTCGCTAATCCGGCCCGACCGCCTTCGTTTGCGTCACAACTCACCACCGGTGATTGTGCTGACGCCGTGTCTATCCGGTCTAGCCCGACTATGAGCACCAGGTCCCGGCTGTCCTTCGGTGCGGGCTAGTGGGGCCATGTCGCTCTACCGCATCTCGACGGTGAAGTGAAATACATCTATAGCGCGTTTACGAAACTACCGGACCTCTCGATCAAACAGACAGGCCTTAAACTCGTCGCCGAGCTGGCTCAGGATCCGTTGGCGGACCAGGTCATTTCGTTTGACTGCTTCAGGAATTTATAGAGCTTGGAATTGTTGGAAGTCGATCCACGTGCGGTGTTGGGCTGGGATAGGCTGGCGGACCGGTTGAGAACTTTGACGATCAAGCGGAGTGGGCTGGAGGACATGTCGGATATCCTGATTGACGCTGTACTAGTCAACGGTCCACTCCGCCGCAAGCACAAGGCTACTCCCAAACGCCAGCGTGCTTACCAACCTTCGCCCACCTCGCGACAAAATTCTGGGAAAAAATCTTAAGCCCCCCACCGTTCCCGAAGATGCCCCTGCAAAACCATCCCCAGAGCCAGATATCCAAGAGCCTCCTCCAACTCTCCCTCCCCACAAATGGTCGCGGCTACGTCACCTCTCCCTGGCCGATAATGCGCTCACCTTCCTCCCCACCACACTCCCCGGGCAACATTACGTACCTTGCTCATCTCCATATCTCCTCCAACCTGCTCGTTGCGGTCCCTTCTGGTCTTGGCACTCTCTATCACCTCGTCTCGCTCAATCTTTCCGACAATATGATTGATTCTGTTTTTGGCATTTATACCACTCTAGGTTCTATAACCAACCTTGATCTCTCGGGTAACCACCTCGAAAGTCTATGCGGTCTCAAGTGACCGAGCGCACTCGAACGTGTAGACATCCGGACGAATTATGTCAAAGAGAGTGCAGCATTCGGCCGCCTTGTCGCGCTACCCAACATCTCCGGCATCTCCAACATCTCGGTCGAAGGAAATCTGTTTGCCAATAGCGAAGATGAATACCGAGCACGTTGTTTCGGTACTTTTTCAAGGAAGGCAAGTCGATCACTCGACGGGACGCCGCCCAGCCTCTACGACCGACGCAGCATTGCCGTCACTGCGCCTGAACCACCCCAATTGAACCTGCCCCTGCGCCCAGTCCAAACGTAGTAGCGTTCGCAGCACCCCGCCCACCACCAGCCCCAACCAAAGCGAGTCCATCCCCGAAATTGGCATCCACCCCTTCGCCCGCACCGATTCTTACTGCCGCGGCCGTCTCGCCTAAACCCAAACCAGTCATCCACCACCAGGTTTTACCAAGGAAGCGTGGACCGACGCGGATCGTCAAGTTGAACGACCATTTGGGCGACAGCCGGGACCGCTCGCGCGCTGCGTGGGTGGACATTTTAAGTTCCAATCCGGAGCAGATGCCGAGCGCATTGTCCTCTTTGCCCGGGCAGGTTTCGTCCTTGATGAGCTTTTCGCCACCAAATCCTGGGAGGGGAAGATGTCAATGGACTCCCGTGCACGCTCTCTCATCTCCCATCCAAGAAGACACTGAACCACTCGCTTTTCCAGTACAACCGCCCTCCCGTCCGAGCGGACACAGACGTCAAACGAGCGGATCATCTCTTGGCGGAAAAGAATCCAGCAAGAGTGCACGACGACGTGGTCAGGTTTCCGCGTCCGTGTACGAACCCGAGGGCGAACCACCGCAACAGCAGTCGAGTACGATGGACAATGGCGAGGCGTCTAGACTCAAGCAAGATGGAGGCGCTCAGGGCTGAGGTTGGCGATAGCTGGCTCAAGGTGTTGAGTCAACAGCAGCAGGCCGGTGGTGTCATATCGTAAATGCGGTTCTGTGTCTTGGGTCTGGGAGCTTTGTTATGTGAGTAATCTGAGACGGATAAGGTCAAACATTATATACGGACCCGTTTACGTAGTCTCCTTGCTCAAGGGTTAGATTTGATCCTGCTTGCTCGTTGTGCTATTGATGTCTATGGGTTGTAATAACGCTGTTCATGTCATACATACACCGGATCTCTGACGGTATACAATTTAATTGCCGTTGGCACAGAATTTGTCTGTCATGATGCCGTAAGCACAAAATAATGGTCCATTTCGAACCACCGCCACAAATCCTGTGGTCCGTACTCGCCCCACAGGATTGATACCACTATCCTCCGGAATCAGTCCAACTTGATGCTAGTTCTAGTGTCGTACCTTATACAAAACATATCCCCACTATGCACGGCGGAATTGGCCTTCTGAAGAAGTCTTAGAGTTCTTTGGAACGCCAGGCTAACTGTATGGCGATGTTGGCCCCAGTGTAATGTTGGCTCATTAAACCTTGCCGTCCAAACGCTCTTGACTTGTACTTGTACTTGTATGTTTTTCTCTGCAATCCGCTCTGAGGACATGTTTGCATTCTATCCATTCTGCAGTGACATCAGGCTGGCAGGTCTGGCCGGCTTGTGGAGTAGGCGTGGTACGGGGTAACCCACCCTTCTCACTGTTAATCTATGGCCCCGTAGTGTTTATTTGTCCTATATCTGGGAGACAAGCTTCGCGACTGCTCATATTCCTGTCTAAACTTTGTGCTCATAGCGTGGTGCTCCTATCGTTCCACGGAGATGACGGGGATTTGCCGTGCCTATTGCGTCCAAAGCTTACTTAGCGTTTGAATGGTTGAATGTTTGTTCTTGCAATAACTTCGTCATCAATGTAATTATCTGTTTGTTGCTTCGTCTGCTCCCAGGTGCACCAGGACCGCCAGCGGTTTTCCCACGGACATACCTCCGGAATGTCACAGCTTGTGGCTGAAATTACCTTGGGTGTAACTTGAGCTAACTGAATCTTGTGAGTTGTATCTTCGACTGGGTGACGGACCGTTTGCAAACCCGCCGGTTTGAGGGATTAGTGGTAAGCGCTCAATTGGAGGTCAGACGCTTGCGTCCAGTGCAACCCTATGTTATCATTCTGGACCTGTTTAATGTTTCTTGAACCTGACACTCACTCTGGAAGATGATTGCCAACAACTAACAATCGCACGGTTGCAAAGGCTCCCCGCAGTGTCATGATACCATCTGATGAGGTAACAACTGAATCCTCCACCATCGACGATTCAAGAGTGGCCCCATGAGTACTACTTAAACCCTCCTGAGGTTAGCAGTGTGGCGGTACATATAAATATTGGACACTAATGTCATTCACACGACGCTGAATAATGTCAACGCCTAACATTTAGCCATGCGTGTATACCCACAGCAACATACACCAGGTTGGTACTAGCATCATTACATGGTGATCAAAATGTTTTGTTCCAATGATGTAGACGCCAGGATAATGTTGATGGATGCGCACCCACTAAACCGCATGCACTACTGGCATTACTGGATTGGTAGTGCGTGGTGGTATCCATTACTGGCACGACCATCATTCAACGGACTCGGAATGATGTTAGCAAGTAATGCTCAGCGGCACGTATACATGCGCGACGGTACACTCGGCCGACGCTAGCATCATTACATGGTAGGTACTAATGATATCCCTTGCATCCCGGTGTACGCTTAAATGGTGTTAATGTATGCGTGCCTACCTAGCCAGGCTGATACCAGTATACTAGATCAATAGTGTGCGTAGTAATAGCTACAATCGTTGGACGCTAACATTATCCTGACAGTCCAGAATGATGATGTCAACATGTAACATTCAGTAGCGCGTGTATGCGTGATATCACTAACATCATTACCTGGTGATAATGATGTTTCACTTCATTATAGCATTCAACGACCCCTGGATACGGTATATATCCAATACCGGCATTACTAGACTGATGCAATAGTGCATGGTATCACCTCCGAACACTCACATCATTCGCACGACTCAGAATCGTGATGTTATTACAATCTGGTCAGGTAAATCATTTTCGGCACCTAACTTGCCTAACACCGTAGACTTGCCATTTGATCATGAAACTATCGTTTGTAGGCCCACCATAGCTCACTCAAAGTGACTCTAACGTTCAACCGGAAATACTCTCGCTGGTCGAACCGTTTTGGGCAATTGCGCATCGAGATGGACCCACATCCGTGCAAGAACTTGCAAAATGGTCCAACACCTTCTGGGTGTCAGTCAGAATTATTTCTGAGGTCTTTTTAAAGATGAGTGTCAGGAATGGTGCAATGAAAACCTATTCACCCTCACCTCCAAAGGTGGTTTAGCCGATCAGACACGTGGGTTTAATACACCGTCCAGAAAAACTTGTCCAATACGGTGGGGAAACACTGATAGAGTATATCAAAGATCTGAACAGAGTATTCCATGAAGGGACTCACTATTGACAAAGTACTTGCCCAGAAGCATCCCATAACTTGCAAAGCATGAGCGCACTGGCAGTAATCCACGACGAGGGTCCAGTACTCACAAAAATCCCCGATAATCAATCTCCTTGGTTACATATATATAGGCATAGAGCAAGCCCATATCTCTTACTGTTGCTACTATTCCCATGTACTATAATGCGTGCATGCTTTTCAAGTTGCAGGGATCATAGATTCGAATCAGCGCCTCGTCGACCTCTTGAACATGCGAGTAAAACTTAGAGCGGACAGTCGAATTAGAAAGGTCATCGCAAACCTCCAACGCGGCGCCACTGATAGAGCCATCCCAGAACGTGTGCGCGTTGGATAGCGAGTCGGAGCATTTGACTCCAGGTTTGGTACCACCGGTACTGTGGGGATCCCAACCTTGTTAGCCTGCGAAGTAAAACCTAGATGTACAATCCACGACTGACTAACAATATCATACTGGCCACTTGAACCCTCGATGAGCCAGTCGAGATTGTCGCCAAGAAGCCATGGAACACCCCCGTTGCTTGCCAGAAGTGTCATTGAAAATAGAAAACAAAAACAGTGTTTTACCAACCTGGGCCTCCTGGATTAAATGATTCAAAGAAATTCACAGCACTAGAGCCCCAGCGCAGTACGAAGCGAGGTGCCTTCTTGACCCCATGCTATTTGTTTGAGGGTCAAATTGATTCTAGGAGCGGCTAGGGTACTTGTTGGATGCCGACAAAAGCAAGACGGCCGGGGTGGAAAGCGCCACGCGCTTATTCCTCACACAACTCTATCAATGAAGTTGTTGGGATGTCGTATAAGCTTCATATATGTGCGCTGAATCCTTCTACGCTATTGCGCTGAGCATGCTTCCCCGGAAAACCTTTATTTTGCCTGTTTCCCTCAGCGGCGCGCCCTAGTCTCGTCAGGTGATCCAATCTGGAATCCAAATTAGCTGATAAAACAGTTTCATTTTGACCGAATTATAGCAGTACAAAATCTCCAAAAATACATCTTGCCCCTTTTCTTTCGTTCCTGACACCAAATATGCAGACTTGGCAATAACATGCGGCAGCGACACGTCCTGCATGTTGGTGAAGATATTGTTGGCCAGGTGATGGAGAGCGGTGCGCCTTGAAGGCGGGATGGGAAAAATCATGTGCAAAGAGATGCCGCAGAACTAAAAAGGATATGCGATGGTAGGACCCAAGAAGGAACAGTAACAAGCTGGCTTTGAGATGCATGTGGCTCTGGGTAGACCTGAGGACGCTGGGAAGGCTAGGTGGGGAGGTATGGCACTGGGACAGTTCAATGTATTTTTTCTAGAAGTGAAGATTCGTTTTTGACTTAAGGCTACGCTGTATGTATCAACATCCAGCAAGACAGAAAAGAAAAAAGAAAAGGACAATCACTATAGAGAAGAAAAAGCTTGAAGACGAACGCATATAGTCGGTCAAATATCAGCCGTTCTACACATGTCGTTCGATCCCAAGGTCTAGACTCGATGACTAGATTCCTTACAGCACAAAACAAGTTTTCAAGCTTTGGACAAATCATGTCGGCCAGACCTCTCAAACGCGCAAAAAGCCTCATCAAAACGGCAGCAATCATCACGAGATAAAAGATAGTACGCGAAAGCAGGTTAAGGATTTTGCTCATTCCGTTCCGTCCGTTGGGCATGTGGAAATGAGTACAACACGGTGGTGGGAGTACACGGGAAGGACCGATCTGGGGATGTCGCGTGTGTTGCTTGACTGTCCTGTTACACTTTGTCGCGAGAATCTCACCATGTGGCTAGTTGGCCACCTAACAAGTCTCGTCTATTCACGTACAAATTAAGAGTTCCAGATTCACGATTTCAGCTGTGATATTGGAGCAAAGTACTCAAGAGCATAAGGTACAGACTAAAACCAAAAACACCACGCATATACAAGAAACAACATCACCGCATGATAAATTCAAAAACCCCAGCGCGAAACAAACGTCCATCCAAAACCCACCGGACCCAGTTCCCAAAATAATCACAAATGTTACACACCCCTCACAAATTCACAAAAACGATTACCGCCTCCCAACCCCCTGACTCTGCTCCCTCGCGATCTGATACCCCTCACACGCACCCTCCCACCGCAGCACCATATCCCCCCTCTCGAGCCTTCCCCCCACACTCCTTCACATCCACATCATTCCGTCGATGATACGGCAAGGGGTGCTTCCTATTCCTCACCCTATCGTGGAACTCGTTCAGGAGCTTCCACAGCTCAGCATACTCTTTTGCCTAATACATCTTCACGTTCAACGCGTCTTTGCGTAACCACCCGACTAGACTGGAGTCGACGACCGCGTCTCGGTGGCCGGCGCACCATACGCGAAGGAGTACACTCGTCCAGATGAAGATGTCTTTCACGCCTAGGCAAGGTTGTCAAAGTGAGGTGATAGAACGCCAAGGATGCTCGCTTGGATGAGCTTCTTGACCATCGTCCTCGCCGCCGAATCCCGCTTATCGATCGCAGGGCTAAGCTGGACCGCAACACCCGTCATAGCGCGGATCATATCGGACTTGAACTCGAACTTGTGTCCCGGCCTAGTTTGAGGACCTCAACGACTTGTTCAGCCGCGGGTTCGGTGAAGAGCAACCGATGCGCCGCTGACGATCCCTCGCGCGTGAGTTATTCTGTCCGACCGAAAGCTGTTCCTTGACGTTACTGATCAAAATCGGGATCACTGTACGAGGGAACAGACTCGGAAGGAGCGCTTCGCGGTTAATCGTCCCCAACCAACTAAGCGCGAACAATCCCTGCGGAACAAGCCTTCGTAACAACTCAAGCCCATAGGATTCGGCATTTCGTAACGGCGTCAAGTCATTCAACGTTTCCATGAATCGAGTTGAACAAGGGAACGCCACAGCTTTGAACTTGGGTGCTGTGAGCGCTACATTCCATCGCATGTCTTGAATAAGCTCTTTGTAGACTGGTGCAGAGCATACGGCTTGAGCTGCAAGCAACAAGGGGAGGAAGAAGTCGGATCTATGTTCTGCTATCGCACCGTCCCACTCGGAATCGAACAGCCGGGGTAAAGACCGAACGACAAACGCATCGGCAACCCGTTTCTGCAAATCCAGAGGGACGACCCAAGCGTCAACGCCGAGCTGAACAAGTCGATATTGGGTGCGCAAATCGTACACAGTGCTAGAACAAAACCCTGTCTCAGCGGCGGGGGCATCTCTTCCGTGCGCACATAAATCTTGACCAAGCACGGCAATATGCGCTTCGCAAACTCGCGTCGATCGTGACCTTTGATCCGATGGTAGATAGCCCCGACGATGAGCTTGTGGGGCGCCCAGCCAGGTAATCGACCGGACCCGCCTGCGTGTTTGTGCAAGAGCTAACAGATCTCTTCGTCCCGATCTTCCCGGCCGTCGCTCACTCGGGGCGCAACGGTCAGCGCGCGAGCGCCTAAGACACGGCTGGAGACGCGTTTATCCGGGAACGTGCAATGTAGGCGGACGTTCACCGCTTTTTCGGGGTGTATGTCCAGGGCGAATCGGTAGAATTGGTAAATCGAGCTGAGGTGGAGGTAGGCGTGGATTTAGTGGAGGGCATCGGGGATCGCGTCTTGAACTTGCTTTTCAGCTACGATTTCCCCTCCTGAATGGACCGACGTGGCGTTGGATACTCGACGGAGCATATCTTCCAGACGAGTCAGCGCGAGAGTGTGTGCGCCCGAATTGGCGAGGATAACAGCGTGCGCTTTGCCCGGGATGGCTGTAGCAACCAAGACCGCGGTGTCCCGAGTGAGGTTGTCGTCTGCGCTCGTGACAAGTCAAGCAAGTGTACAAGCGGTCATCTCGGCGGCCGAGACCATAACCCCCACGGACCCATCCGAATTCGTTGAATAGCGGACGGAGGTATGTTGCGACGGGCGTTTGGTACGGACAGTTGGGATACGTGACTGCCACGACGGTTGTGCCGAGGTGGTAGATGAGGATATCGACGGAGAAAATGGTGAGTGAGAGCAATGATGAGGCCGAGTATCCATAAGAAAATGATAAGCCCGGTAACGAATACAAGGAGCGCGGCGTGCATGAGCATAGGAGGAGTGAAACCATGGCGGGCACCATTCGCCGGTCAAGTGAGTCTCGACGGCGTTGTTGTTGGAGCGCACGTTTCTTTAGTTGAGTCGGCCGGTCCGAGACGTATGCCACTAGCCACTCTTTGAACAAGACAGCGGTAAGGGCGGCGGTGAGGGAAAGACCGAGGGACATGAACAAGAGACCATTGACCTATTATGCGCCGGCGGGAGACGAGAACGCAAGAATATCATCGGGTGCTGTGAGCGTGGCGTTGTGTCCGGGCTCCGCATCATAACGAGTTCGGCTTGGAGCATAGTAGACTGACTGCTGTGGTCAGGCTAAAGCATACTCAACGTGCCCGCCAAAAACTGAAACAAAATAGACGAGAAAAGCGCCGCCTATCGTCTTCATCAGTCACCGGCCAAAATGAAACTGTAGTGTGACTCACAAGGATAAGCAAGACGTCTAAAGTTTTATGCCAGGCATCATACATCTTCGAGTCGCGCTCAAGGGCCTCGTGGAGATAGGCCGACCAGATGTTAGCGCAGATGGCGAGTTCCCCGTTGGTGTCGTCCACGTTCTCTACCATCGAGGAGGAGCGACGGTCGAGCCGCATCGTAGATGTCCCGCTGTTGGGGGTGCTAGAAAGTAAATCAGCCAAAGAGGAAAAGCAGAAGAATGAGAAACAGACCAAGTAGCAATGCTCGCTTCCTGAGTCTGTAACTTAAACGGAGGGTGGTTTGGGGTCAAGTAATCCTCTGCCAAGCGGCGGCTCATGCAAGACCCAAGAAATCAACATGCGCCACACAAGGTTTTTATGCTACAGTCAGGTAACATCACGTGAGTGTTCGGTAAAAGTTTGTTGCGCGTACCACATGACCTGTCAAACAACCCGCTTCCCGTTGGGACAGTCCGCTATTACTTTGAAACCATGTATTGTACTCTACCGGAGGTCCTTGCAGTTAGATAAAGCAAGCATCTCGCGCTTGACGGATTCTATGCGTCCAGTGGTACAGCAGATAACGAAATCGTCGACATAACAGATAATTATTGAATACACACTGTCCTTGATTTGGGTAAAAATGGAGACTTCTTTCTTGTTCGGACGGTAGCCAAGTGTGAGTATTTTCTTGTTTCTATATAAGCGCTTCCCTTGACGACCAGATTGATGTGGGCCGTATAGTGTTATCTTCAGTTTCATGACATTCGGTTCATTCTCACCGTAACCGTCGGGGAAGTTGAGATAAAGCGGTTTGTCAATCAGCGCGTGAGTATATGCGCCAGTAACGTCAACGTTCGACTATCGAGGGCAGCGTGGGCAGCGATAACAAGAACCATTGGAAGAGAGACGAGATCGCGTGTGTTTGAAAAGGTTTTTGAATAAGAGAGACTAGCAATTTGTCGGTTTCTGTGTACGACAATGCGTGATTTGAGAATTTGCTCCTCTTCAAGTACGTTGTTTTGGCTGATAGTTCCAGATACACCTTGGCGTTTCAGTAGTCAAAACACTTCATTTGTTGCAGCCATCTATTGGTCGCAACGATCCGACTTGAGAGTGTTGGGAGTGGATCAGCGCGTCCGGTTGCATAAGTGCTAAGGAGTTTTGTACAACCCATGCGTTAAAGCTATTCTTTGTTGTAAACACCTTGTATCTTATGCCACACACCGTACATGCTATGTAGGAGGAAACTATGATATGGCGCTACATGCCTGGTGGGCGGGGGAAATTGACCCCAGTCCATACGAATGGCTGCTTCAGAGGCTGAGGTTGGCTACGCGAACTATTAGTTGAGGTCATTAATGGCAGTGATGCTGTCCCAGCCTGTATAGTGTGCTTGGAAACAAAATATGAAAAAATTAGCTCAGGTATATGTGAGTAGCGTGATACTCACACAGGAAGATGTACCAGATTGCTGAGCTGGTTGAGCTATGGGTAAACTCACATTATTCACTTGCTGTGAAGCTTCGTTATGTTCAGGTATTCCCAGGAATGACCTTGATGAATTCGCATTTGCATGCTTGGCACGTTTTTTTTGTACAGGAATGACAACTTCCATGATTGTTTTCCGCTTTGGTGACTTAGAAGCTACAAATAGAGGTTCAGTACAGCCCAAAGAGAAACTGACTGAAACACATATACTAGCCTTGAGTTACCGAAGCCACATGAGCGTCCAGCCTTGTCATTTGTCTAGTATGTCTTCTAGGTACGTCTTCGGGTTCCGCAGTATCAAAGTATGTGCATTTATCATCGTCGCTGCTGGAGTTCTCACTGTCTTCCTCATCACTACCCCATGCAGAAGATAATTCGGGGTCGAGTATATTTATTGCCACTTTCGATTTGGTTATTTTCTTCCACTCTGTATTGTAATGAGAGTTTTCAGTTAATAGACATAGTCAGGTAGTTTAAACATACTAAGACTGTTCCTAAGGAGCTTGCTCTTGAACAGCCAGTCTGATACCTTCAGGCTGATTTCCATATACCGATCAATGGTGTCGTCCTTGATAAGTCGCCATTCAACCGGTTCTATAGCGTAGTGTTTTTTTGCAACTCGAGTGGTGTGTCCTCGCTGAAAATCAAAGAGATCATCGACATCATTGTGGTCTGGTATTAGATCATGTATTTCAATCTGGTGAACGTGTCGTGCAACAGTGACTGAGAGGTGTCGGTAGTCAAGTGGCCCAATGGACTGGCCGAGCCACTCCTTGGACGTAATTCTAAGTCTATGAGAAGCGCTCTTTGATGTCACGTATTCTCCATTGGATGTCACAAAGAATCGAGTTCGAATGTTGGTGGCCACATCTTCGTTAAGTGCAATTTCGGCCCCCCACTGAGAAACAAGCGGCTGAACTACTGCGTTAGATATCGCCAACATCAGGTTTAGCTCAGCTGGAAGCCCGTGACGTATCACCCGATCATATCCGTATAGGGCAGTAACCTTTGAGTTAAACATCACAAAAATAAATTTTGAACCGACTTTGTAAATGTTACGAGGTCGGCCTGGTAGATTGGCTAGATGTAAGCACAGAAGCTCCATGAACCTGCCGGGCTGGCCTCCAGAGGCATGCATCAAGAGAGTGAGATCAAGTATGAAATTGTCCCAGTGCTTCAGCCAGGCGATCTGCTTCTCTCTAATGAGTAAGGGCATCCCAGTATCTGGGTCACGTTTGTTGTCGTAAAAGTGCTTGGCCAGTTTTTCATTGGTGAGAAATGCATGGAGCAAAGCAGTATTGGCCCCCGCAAGATAGGGAGCGTTTCTTCGATCAGTGAACACAGAATACCCAATGTCCACGCAAGAGTGTTCGTCAACTAGCGCCGAGATGTTTTCCAACTCCAGGCCGAATTGGGACAATGGTATGCCCATAAGCAAATCGTTCATAAGAGTATCCGTAGCTCGTTTCCTCACATGACGAATCATCAACTTCATATCATTGAGAAATACGTGCTTGCCCTTGACTACCACATTCTCCTCTGGTTCAGTAGACCAAAGAACATTTGGAATAGCAGTTGTCGTGTTGATATAGTGCCAAATGGACCTCTTTAGTTCTTGAAGGTTACCGAATGGGGTGACCATGTTTCGCTTTAGATAGGACGAGTATACTTGTTGGAAAATTAAGTTGACGTCCAAGGTTTGAGGAGTAATTTTATCCCTTGCCTAAGAAAACAACCTCAGTTATAGGTGTATAGAGATGCTTGGTAAAAGAACGTTACCTGCTTAATCAGCACCGCACGCGCCACCCACTGAACCGCAGCCATGGGAGTGGACAAAAGATGAGGGAGGCGGAATACGCCAGTACTTTTCAAGGACTGCAGCATGCAATACACGTGCAATATGTCATTGAAACGACTTTCCATCAGGTGGTAGGAAGTTTGTGGGGCAAACACAGACACGAGCATGTGTTGTACAGCTTCGACAAGCCCTGGACCACCAGCTGGCAGAACCTCCAGGACTTTATTGGCACATTCAGTTTGCTGCTCTGTCAGAAACAACGTGAGCTTGGGAGGATGCTCAGGATACTGAGTTTGAGCCAGTTCTAATCCCGTAGCAACCCGCAATACAAAGACTGCAATACGGGCTGCTGTTTGCCAGTGTCGTTTTTTGGTGACTGATATGGGGTTAAAAAGCTCTTGGGCTACGGATTCTTCAACCCAGAGTCGGCGAACGGTTGGAGGGGTCAAAATTATTGCTTGTTGTAAGTCCTGAAAAAGAGATTCGCAGGATTCGACAACAGGAAACAAATCAGAACCCTCTTTTGGTAGAGCAACCGCCGCAATTGAGTCATTGTTGTGAATACCCTGAAGCATTCGTAGCCAGCCCTGAGCCTGGAGGAAAGGGGAAGTATCTGCAAAACCGGTAGATTTTGGCATGATCTCGAATTGTGGCTTGGCGACCTGGTTGTGCAAGTACGTTTGAAAGACTTCTTCCCGATCAGAAGTGTTTGAAACCTTAGCATTGCCAGCAACACGATAGACACGGAACTTGATATTTCTGCTCGCCAGGTATATCTCACCAAACAAGGTCTGTACAAGTACGTTGTCATAGGGGATGTCCAAATGGCGTTCAGAATGGAAGATACTCTTGTGTTTGAATTTTCCGTTGGTGCCAGAGGTAATAATACCACGAGAGTTGTTGAGATTGCATAGCATGCACTGGGCCCCTAGTATAATGGGTCCAAGTGCAGGCATGGCAGGTATGGGCTTGGTCGGCAAGGGGGAATTGTCATTGATATGATACTGGCTAAGTGTTTTGACCGCGATGTCGCACGCCTTGAGCTTTGACCCCCCATGTTTAGGAAGTAGGAAATGTTGTCTATTAAGTACGGACTCCCTTGGAACACATTTTTTGCACTTCAGACAGTAAAACTCGCGGAAGAGATTGGCTTCAAATATTCCAAGATCCAGAGTAGTTAGGGTTGAATTCGAGCTGACACCAATAAAGTTTGGGAGTGGGGTAAGGCTTGGCTCCGTCATTCTGAGATGTTCTGGAAAGTAGTAGGTGTGGCAACAAGGGATGAAAAAACACGACCTGCACTGCGGAAACGCCCGAGCTATACTAGCCGCCCAAGCTAGCAAAGCGCCGTCCACGTAAGCAGGTCGGCGCTAGACAACGTCGACTCACCCTGCCCACATCAGCCGATTTGACCTTACCCGATGAGGCTAATCTGGCTGGTTACATCTATGGGAGGTTCCAATAGGCTTGTAAGGCCTTAAGAACTTGGCCAGGCTCCGTAATGTAACCTGGGTGTATTAGAAGCTTACATTTAAGCCAAAGATTGGACCCGCTTGTAGATCAATGTAAGAATACTATAAACTTGAGCTGACACAACGGCGCCTTACCATCGCTATATATGCAAATGAGCCTAAAGGTAGCGTATGGCGTTCGCACATGCTAACACGTTAGAACATTGTCACAGTACTACAGAGTAGTTATCTGGAGAATGAGTGCGTATCGAAATCATTTACAGTACTATGTCATATTGAACTCGACACCGTGATTACAGTTATAGCATAAAGCGGCTGCGCCGGTGAATTGAACAGCGTAGGCTCGACCAGTCGGCACCGTTAATGTTCAATATTCCGGCCGTGAGACCTGTGATTCGGACGACAGGCTGACCTGTTATATTCAGCTGGTAGCACTGCGTGACCAACTTAATTGATTGGACACTTGAATTGGGAGCACCATCCCCAAAGGCGGAATTAACTCATCGATAGGCCACCATGCCACAGTCCACGGTGAGTTCAAATCTCACTTGGGCTGAATACCATAGCATTTAATCTGCCCAATCGCTTGTTCCCTTCGACACGATCCACTCGATCCCTCGGCGGGAGTCGTGAACTGGGGGCTCTTGAAGTTCAGCATATAAGGTATGCTTTGCCACTCACCCTTCATTTGGTGTCTTTGAGTACTTACATCATTGTATGTAGAACACGAGTGAACTATTCGATTAGGAACAAGCGTTTGAGCTAAAACGTGAGTTTGTCCAGCCTCCGTCTTCATGTCAGCGAGCTAACCTGCTACGCCTCAGATTTGACGTTCGGCAAACGTAGCATGCCCCCGTGCAAGCTAAGATGGAGATGCGCCTACTTGTATAGCCAAGAGACACAGACGAATTGGTTGTATATAGGTCGTAGCTTAGCTATCTCGCATGTATCTACGCTTGAAATATAGTAGTTTTATTGTTGTTTTCAAAAAGCCTGAAATTGAAGATAACGTAGAAGACGGGTTTAGAACAGAAAATGATATAAATGCCGTATAGGTGTAGGCTTGGAAGGAGCTTGTAAGACTTTCACAAGCGCATCACAACGCGAAACGATCTTATTGAGCTTTTGATGACGACCTGATCGATGAGCCTTATAAGGTCTTTACGAGCGGGGGTAAGGGTCTGCGACATCACTATAAACGAATCTAAATACTACGATCATCACGGTGGAATATCTCGCTCACAGGATTGTCACAAGTCGTTGATAAGCAGCTTATCGTACAATACCTAAATCCCTGATGTGGGACATCCTTAGTAGTCGACTTGGGGGTGGTCCAGAATGGTCCACCACACTTGTAAATGGATACCTTTGTAGTAATAGATATTGCTCTACGGATCGACTTATCGTGGTTTGCACTATAAGAATAAATGATTTCTATCATTTTTCGACCGGGATGAGAGGTCGCGCGTGAGGCAATAGACTAGTGAGCGGGAATTTACAATACCCGCCACTTGCTCATCGACACACCCGCGCGCCCGCGTCAACCGTTGGATACTCATCCTGGGACTCTAGAACTTAGTGTACTGTGTCTCTAGGGGTTAATTGGGCTACAGACAAAAATCAGCTTGAAATTTGCGCTATGGATCCAGAACTGACACCCAAGGAACTGGACACAATCCCCCACCCTGGTGGTTCTTGGATCGCGACACCACAATTGTGCCAGAGCTTATAGCACGTACTGGATACATACCCCGAAAATTTCAAGTCGATTTCGTGGAGGCTGTACAAGCTGGGCGCGATGTAGTCTGCGTCGCAGGGACCGGGAGCGGCAAGTCCCTCGCGTTCGTTATTGTTGGTTTTTTACTACTGATGTTATGACATGGATTGCGCCATCTCTTCATGTCACTAAGGGTCAAATGGACGTTGACTTTTCCATGTGGGGGCTAAAGGCCATGGCCGTTAATTCGTCGACAATAATTGATGAGCTACTCCGATCAAGGTACGTGACTGTATATGCTCATCTCGAGGTGCATACATCGAACTTATGATTGATTGCACGTATAGAAGATCAAAAAAGATGGTTATCAAGTCGTAATATCCTCACCGGAAGTGTACACGGATACAAATAAACCGTGGGGGTGCTCCTCTCAAAAGCGCTGAAATGTTTGGCACGTTACTATTGTCGACGAAGCTCATACTATAAGTGCCTTGCGTCAGGGAAAAAACCCCAGGGTTGCAACCGATTTTGGCAAATACCCGATTTTGGCCCCGAAGCAACCGGTTGCAGCCGATTGCAGCCTTCCTAGGAAATGCATAAATCGATTACAGCTAGCTACAGCAAGGCTATGATAACAAAAAAAAGGTGTACATACGTTGACTCGTATAAGACAAGGACTGCAGCTAAGCCTGTAAATTACATGGTATTTACTCATTTGCAAGCCGTAGATACATGTCCGCACCCTTCATATCGTGCAGAACATGCACGTCAGTACGAACTTGAGGTGAAAGAACAGTGCAGAATCAAACAATCGAGTTAACGAGTATGAAGCTCCGTACTGGCTCGTCTTTGACCCCCATATAGCCGGTGGTCTTTTTTGACTGAGGACACGGAATGGGCGGATGTATGCGACAAGGCGAGTCTTTCCTTCCATCTTGTGTGTGAAAACCGCCAGTAATTGAGCTACCAAAAGACCGTGCTTCCTGTTAAACAGCACGAAGTCCTCGCGAAGGCTCTTTCCACGTCAAGACTTGTTCAACCGAGCCGCATTTGGGCCGTTGTGTGAGTCTCGCAGCGAGATGTATGTAATTTGTGTAATTTTGAGTATTACGGTAATACCTATTGCCAGACAACAAGACTAGTAGTATTGGTCAACGAGACAAAATCAAAACCATAAGACATGAGAGGGTGTGGCGATGAGGCGCATAGACGGTCTGTGCACATATATCCGTTGCGTCAACAGACCGCCAAGGGAGATAAACCTCCCCTAAACAAAAGCCGAGCAGCCGAAGTACTTAGTAATCGGCCCTCGCACTTGGACCTCTTCGGTACTCCACACCTTGACCACCACCACTGTTCTTCCGCTGCCCTCACAGCACATTGTTGACCCATTAAAACCCCCAAACAACAATCCTAGATGCACTGTAGGGACACTTGGTGTGATTAGACATGATTATGTGATTTTGCTGCGCTCTCGATCTGCTGACCGCCACATCCCCTCGACAGCTACCGCCGTGTATTATTGGCCTGGTAGCTTGGGCGAACTTCTTTTTGATTGTTCTCTCTGATTGATGCTGGGGTGCAGGCATTACATTGCAGAGTATGCGGGTCACGCTTTCACTCAAACACACACCCAGATCCACTCCTAAATCACATCTTTCTTACCTGCGGAGCCCAACCTACCTGCATGTCTATCGTTCTAACCGCTGCCATATCTTGCGCTACCCACTATCGCTATTACCCACGGGTGAGTGTGTATTCTCCCCTTTCGCATTGATCGAGTCTGAGTTCCTTGTTGAGCGTAGGAAACGGCAACTGGTTAGGTCTAGTAAAAGGAATGCAGGCTATTATTGCGGCGACCGGTGCGTAAGCGTGTTTGTGCTCAAGAATTGGTACCGAACTTACCTTGGTTTATGTTTCGTTTGCTCTGAGGATGATTTAATTTGCACCCCTTGCAATGTTCCATACTCGTTGCGTGGTTCTTTGTATGTTAAAGCATGTGGTAATAGATAGATGTTCGCCTTCTGTATGCGGTTCCAGCGTGTAGTAAGCTAGAAAATGTGGGTATACATATATACTATATGTTTTGAGACGCCTTTCTGGAGCTGGTTGCAGCCAATTTTGACAATTGCCACAACCGGTTGGCGCAAAGGCAGCTTTTGCGCCAATCGGCTACAACGTGCGCCGTAGATTTTGGCTGGTTGGTGCAATTTTGGCAATTGCAGCCGGCTACAGCTGGCTGCGGCCAACTTGTACTCTTTCCTGACGTGGGTGACTCTGGATCCCGCAAAGATTTTGAACACATTCAACTATTCGTTGCATCAATGCTTGTAGAGTGCGTTGACTTACCCGAACCTCCTACGGTGTCGAGGAGCATCTTGGCCTTTCGCGGTATGTTAGTGCCCAATGTTTCCTGTGTTTCCTAAGTGAGTAGTCATTGGATTCTGGGGGTTCAATACTTGCCTCGGTTCAGGCCAACTGCGTGGGCTTAACCGCTATTCAGCCAAACGAGGTGCACGCCAATTTGGTGACACCGTTGTTTCTGCGTCCACGCCCGTACAAGGACAGCCATGTTCTGTAGGTACAAGTCTCAAGGCGCGTTCGTACTGCTTACTGATGGCCTCCTTCAAGAAATTATCCTGTACCCATAATCCTTGTAGTTCTGATATAACTACCCCACCCTTGCATCCGCCTTGTTTGCCCCCACCGCCAACACCTACGCCGAACATGATCTCGCAGATCACCACGCCCTCGTCAGCCCTGCCCGGTAACCTTATCACCTTGACTAATATAACAAACCTTGACACCAGCAAGCACGCCCAGCGCCCAACGCCAGAGACCATCGACGCGGAGTTCTGTGTGGTGCGCACCTTACTCTTCTCTCGCTCACCTCACCATATCTCGCCTCGCCTTGCGTACGCTGCATGTTCTACAGTAGCTCACAAGCACCGGTTGGCCGCTGCGCCCTCCCTAGTGCTGTTAATGGGGGGCACGGAGTCCGGCAAGCGTGGGTGCCTCGGCTCTTCACCCCTCTCTCATATCCCTGCTACTTCCTGCGCCCTTACCAATAGCTCGCCCCCGCACGCCGTCCTGGATCCCTTTCAAACTCCTCAGTACTCACACTGCTCGAATCGCAAGCTCACCCGCACAAGCTGCCTAGAACGACGACTCCTGGTGCTGGCACCATGCCGGTCATGCGTCACCATTACCCGCCAACCCTATTGGATGTGATTGCATTTTTTGCTAGTTTAATATACACAAGATTTTTACCCGTATACTCCTGCTCGATCTTGCAATTTTAGCCACGTCTTTTTGTACATTGTACAAAAATTGCTAGCATGATTAGGTCGCAATTATAATGTGTATATACGGCTTGTCATTACATTTGAGTCTTATAGCTACCTAGTGTGATACATGGGGGCTCTTGGGTGCGGCTCGGGGTGGTCTGGGTGTAAGTGTAGTATGTCCGAGAAATTTGAGAGACTACTATGTCCTCGCGGCAGAGACCGTCGTGCGGGTCCACTAAGCTGGGAGCACCACGCAAAGAGGATTCGCCGCAGAAAACGATGAGAACAAATTCAACAAATGCAGTTCCGAGCTCTTTGATAATCTTTAGCACGCTTTCGCACTTGGATTTAGGGTTAACTCGGGCTGTGGAGAATTTTGCGCGGGGTCGGATGCGGCGCCAGAATGTATGCGCATGGTTTCAGGGTTCGAGACCTTGCCCAACATAGATCACATGCTGGGAGCCATTGTAGATTGATTGATCAAAGGGAAGAGCAAGTTTGACGCGTTACAGTGGCGGGAGAGAGGTGGGAGAGTTGAGGAGAGGGCAGAGTGGGCGATACTGGCCCTAAGCAACACTAGGCTTTCTGCCTGGCATCGACCCACTCGTCCGGTCTCAATATCGTCACAATTTAACTTTTTCTAAGGCCTCGAATTAGGGTAAGGCACCATTTTAAGTAGCTTTTATTATTATCCTGACATTATTTTACAATTGCGGTGGGCCATTCGTGACCCCGCCAAGTCTACCAGTAAAGTTGGACTAAGCCCTCTGACACTTTGGTTTAGGCGCCGATTGCTTCCTATCAGAGTCAAACATCGACACACCGCCACAAGAGGGTGCAGTCCTAGGCAAGTTCCTGACATATATCTGCGTACTCACCTTCGGCTGTCTTTCACCACCCCATCTTTTCCTGCTCACTATGCCCGACTTGCAGCCCCTGAATGAGAGACAAATGATTGCTCCTCCTCGCCCTCCCTAAGCTTCCGCAGGGATAATCATTGTCTCGCGCGTGGACCATACGTATTCGCGGGGCGTACCAAATGTTGTTTTGGGCGTTGTTGCTCCGTCTGGCCAATGTAAGTTTCAGTGTATGCGCTTTTTTTCTCAATATCTTACCTTTGTCTAGTCATTTGGGCGTTCTCCGTGTATTCTATGCCTGCACAAACGGTTCGGGAAAGCAGTCAAGGAACTGAACGCGCCGGTTTTGAGTGCGGAACGTCCAGCGCTCCCCGCTCTGAACTTTGAACCCAGTGAGTTAATTGTTCTTTTCAACAGATGGATAAATACTCATCTTGTTCTAGTTCCGCCACAACCCCATTCTCAAAATTGAGTGGTGGGGAAGATGACAAAGAGAGAGTTAGTAACTGGAAATAAACAGTTAGAATGAAAACTTATTTTAAGCTTAAACTCCAAAAGTGGAGAGAAAAGGGTGGCGGGCGATGGGCTGACTGACGAGTATGCGGACGACAGGGACAGTGAAGTCGGAAAAAAGAATGGTTGGGGCAACGAGGACGAGGATAATAATACAGAGCTCATGATTGGCAGTGAGTTAATATACTACGGGCAGATTGTGAATGACTTATGCGATCTGTTAGTTCTGGCGCATATCAAGACACAGGCCAAACTTGACAAGTACGAAGCCAAAGTTCAGGCCAGTTACATGAAGACCAGCAAGCTGCCACCCAAGACAAAGAAGTAGGTACTAGCGCCGCTTAAACCCGCCGTTTCTCAGCCTATGCTCGGCCCGTCGTCACAAGGGAAATCAAAAGAGGCGAATATCGAGGAGATGAAAGTGAAGTTGGAACCGATGATGATGATGGAAGCTCAAGAAACATCATACGCGTCAGTAGTTTTGCGTTTGTGAGTCAGCATGTACTCACCTTTAAGCTTGCAGACCCACACGCTCAAGTCTAGCCTGAGCCTGTGCAACCTCAAGCGCGCGCATGAGGCTGGGCGACTTGTCCCCAGTACGACGAGCTCACTGGCGATCCAAAGTATATGGTCGCAAACATCTGATCTCGCGTTTCGATCGCAGCTCTACCAAAAATTTTGACAATAGCTACGATAAACCGTGCTACAAAGACATTTGAATCCTTTGTGCGCCAAAGCAAATGGAGAGTACATAGCTAGGGCTCCTCTCAAGGACTTCCGCAAGATTCTGAAGGCGGGCGAGTTTGTGACGATACGGGATGCGTGGAAACGGAATAAGGAAGGGAAAGGAGAGGAGGCGAGGATCAAAACGAATCAGAACTCGCGCTGTGCAATCCAGAAGAACACGGTGAGTATTTGTAAGTGTTTCATTTGATTTTAGTGACTTACTTGGAAACAGAAAGCCGAACGGCGCAGCAATTTTTAGCCCTCGCTGATTGCTACAAACGGCCGGTAGGGTTCCGTCACGTCGAACCAGTCTTGAGCCTCCTGCGGCGGCAGGATATTTGCCTCGGCGCGCCCATCTGCATTGACCGGCCCGTCATCTAATCCTCGCCAGATTCGCATAGAGCCCGGTACGCCGGGACGAAATAGGAGGCGCCCAAGAGAGTGGGGTAGCAAGTTATAAGAGAGAGTTCTTGTCGGCATGCTTTCCTGAGCTCCATCCGCCAAGGTAGTTTTAGTATACAAGACGCCGGAGCAACGAGGGTCGGGGGCGTGCCGAACGCAGTAAGGGTTTGGCAGCGCACTGATCCGCTTCAAGATGTACCGTTTGCCGCACTCTTCAATCGAGCAAGCAGCAAATACTATAATAGATTCTGAGAAGTCCATATCAATTCACCCTTCGAGAGTCTGCAGCGTAAGTGGCATTTTGTCGCTTTAAGCGATGAGCTCGGGGAGGAAAGCGTCGTACGGCACATCTGTGCGTAGGGTGAGTTGGTGGGATTTCAAGATCGCCTGGAGTGCATCATGAGTTGCGTACCCAAACCGGCAGAAAGCCCACGTCCAAAGATATGTGCCCCGCAGCGTAGGGTGCTCACCCTCCTCTACGGCAGAGCAATCCCAATCAGGTGGTCCACCATTGTCCCCTGGGGGACCTGGATTTGTGGACCCGCCTCGCTATCTTCATTGTCCTCGCCGTCTCCGCCTCCCTCCCCACCATCCTCACCATCCTCATCAAGTTTGTTGTCTTCTCCATCCCCGCCGTTCCCATGGTCCCCATCCCTTCCATCCCTCTATCGAGGTTTAATCCTCTGCGTAACCTGAGTGGGGGTGGTCGGACAGTTTCCCAGTCCCGGCCAAGGAGCTCCTCAAATTTCCGGGTGTCTGCTCCAGCGCTACCAGAGAGTAGATAAGGATTGTTCTCGTTGTCCGATAGCGTAGTCAACTGGGAGTGCAAGGTTGAGGGGGACTGTCTGCAAGACGAGACGGAGGTAGGTGGGGAGATCGGCGAGTTTTGGGCTGAGGAGAAATACGACCACAAGCCGGTAGAGCCGGACGAGAGCGTGAAACAAACCCACATCTAGAGTAAGAGATAGACTGAGACTGAGACCGAGTGGGATTCCCAGAAGACGACTGGGATAGAGACCGAGACCAGGATCAGGACCGGGACCTGGACTGAAAGAGTGACTGAGACATGGAGCTCCCGCAAGTTCGTGGAGGAGTCGATTCGAACAGAAGTTTGAATTTGTTTATTTCTTCATCGTAGTCTTCTTCAATTGTAGATAAAGTCGGAGTGTGAGGTCTGGAGTGGTCGGGAAAGGGGACGCGTTGGCTGGGGTCGCGAGTTAGGGTGTTCACCATGTGCTCGTTGATGTTTATTTACGGTCAAGATATGTCGCTCAGAAACAAATTTAAATCAGCGGGTACAGTCGCGAATTTGAGAATCTCAAGTTGGACGAGAACACGAGAAGTTGATTTCTTGCTCTCAGATTAATATTTAATTTCGCTTCAACCACCCGTACTTTGCTTGTACTTACCTTTCAAGCAGCTTTGAGCGCCTAGTGTAGCTCTTTGACGCTCTACATCACGGGGGAGGAGGTGCGGGAGGGGGAAAGGGCGGATAAGGGCTCGGCGCGGTGGTGGTCAAGTTAAGTCGTGCGACTGAGACACGTCTTGAATCAATACTCAATTTGAAATTTAGTTGATGATCGCCCTGGCGATCGAATTCCTTTTTTAGGTTAGTTTTAACGATGGTTGGACCAGATCTCATCAATGTCCAAGCCGAAAGTGCAAACATATCTCATCCATTATGATCATTTTCCATGTTCATTGCTGTTCTTTTGCTCGGGTCGTCTTCGTTTTGTTTCTCGCTTGCTCCCCCGTCCAGCGTCTTACAAAACCGGGGTGAAGTCCGGTGTTACGGCCGAAGCGGTCGCTGTTGAGGATGACACCGAAACGTCTGGTCACTCAATAGCTATGACTTAGCTAGCGTGTGCAGTGGAGCAGGGATAGCGATGTATTCGAGGACGATGTAACTACAGTGAATACAACGATCGTTAAATATACCATACAGTAATGAGTCATAACGAGGCATCATAAGTGTAACGGCACGGCGAGTCAATGGATAACGGAACGCGTAAGTGTACGCGCACGCATACACGCAAGTGTCCACGTAAGTCCTTCCTTAACCAATCTCTTCAACAGTCGCTCTGGCTCTACTTGTAAGCGCTGTCTAGTTCTCAGAATATATTTACCGAAACCGGAGCATTCGGAGTCCAGACGCTCTGGAGGTGAAGGGGCGATTTGCTGAGCCGAGTTCTTTGCTAAATGTTCATAGTTTGGCAAGTAGAATTGTGTGACTATCAGCCAAAACAATATGCTAACCCCCGCACGGAGTGAATCTAGCGTGTCTAGTAATTTGCAATGATTCGCTCCATTGGCGTCGTCGTCCACATCAACATGCTCGACCACGGTAGTAGGCTCAGTGGCTTTCAAGCCTAGCATATAATCCGCTGATAGCAAATTCAACAGAACTGTGCAAATACATCCCATGCATACATTTAGCTAGTAGAACTCCTACGACGACGAGTGACTGGACGACTTGCTACTGTATCCAGGCGGCGTTGAGCCATTTCAACTGGCCCCTTCCGAGTAGGAAAGGGGCGAATACTACCATCTGAATTGCGTCTAACTCTGATCTCCGAGGCAAGCCGCGCTGGGATGCCCCAGTTACTCTGCGCTGAACATCCCCACCGAGTCAATCCAGAACCAAGATCGACCTTTGAAGGAGTGGTGCCATGAGCATCTAGTCCACCACGCCAGACGCCCATAAGGTACGGATGGCTGGTCAAGTCTAGAGCGATCCGGTACTTGGGGAAAATCAGGTAGGCTGGTGTAAACGATCTCTTGATCAAGTCCATATCCCCCACGAACCTGCCATCTTTCCCAACACACCATGATCCCGTAGTATAGGCAACATTCTGGTATAGCCTATGTCCATCAATATCGTGGTCGGTATGCATTCCGTTAGCGTAGTTTTGACCTTTCGGATCATGTCGGGATAAGGCTGTCGGGCGAGAATTTTGCTGGATTCTGGCACCTGCAGCCGGATTCCGGCGCATATATGCGCTTCCCGCACCCGCACCCGCACCCCGCAGCCGGAAT
>WSTH01000391.1:0-25708 GCA_019616345.1 Ceratobasidium sp. 395
AGCATTCTCTATCACACGATTGTACCAGAACATTCTATATTGTATTTATTTATGTATTTACATACGGGATTTCTACACTCCCCCTCAATCGTGGGATCGTATATGGAGTTGGGAAAGGAAACGAATAATAGAGAAACACAAGACATTTGTAAGTAACATCGTATATGCGTTACATTTGTTAGACAAAACGAATCGATAAAATGTCCTTTAATCGATGTCAATAATATGTACCTCGTTATCTTCTTGTTCGCCCATAACACTTAGAATCAGTGTGTTAAACTGAGTCGTCGGTAGCGCTTTGGTGAACACGTCAGCTAGGTTTTGTTTGGTGTTCACGTACATGGTTGAAAGCATTCGCTTTTGAATGCAATCGCGCATGAAGTGGTGTCGAATGTCGATGTGTTTCGATCGGCCTCGATATTGAGATTCGACAGATAAGGTGAGAGCGGCGAGGTTGTCGGAAAGGAGTAGGGTCGGCGCTTCAGATGGGAAGCCGAGTTCATGAAAGAACTGGCGAATCCAGAGGGCTTGGGCCGAAGCGTGTGCAAGGGCCATGTATTCGGCCTCCATCGTCGATAGGGCGACGGTCGGTTGTTTCTTAGAGGACCAGCTGATAGCAGCCCCTCCGAGCATAAAGCAATGCCCGGAGATTGACTTGCGATCGAGTTGGTTGGCTCCCCAGTCCGCGTCCGAGTAGCCAACTTCGCCGAAGTCGAGTACTTGGTCAGTGTTGCGGCGATAAACGAGACCGTAGTGCGTAGTGCCAGAGAGATAACGGAGAATGCGCTTGAGCGCGGTGACATGAGCTTGACCGTAGCACGAGGTAAACTGTGCAAGATAATTGACTGCGTAAGCGATGTCCGGACGAGTGCATATAGCTGCGTACATGAGTCGTCCGATCATCCTCCCGTAGTTATAGCTCGGTCGTGCACCGTCATTGCGATCGAGGTTGGTAGTCGTCGAGGCAGGAGAGTCGGCGGGGTAAGCGCCTAGTAGGCCAGCCTCGTCGATAACGTTCTCGAGGTATGCGCCTTGATTGAGTACGAGGGTGCGATTAGCGCGGTTGCGCGAGAAGTGAATGCCTAGAAAATGTCGTAGCTCGCCGAGGTTGCGCATGTCGAATTCCATAAGGAGTTCGTTGATCGCATCGGCAGAGTGGTTAGCCGTGGTGACGAGCACGCAATCGTCGACATGGATGGCTAGGAAAGCGACAAGGTGTTGTTCGCCTTCCTTGCGGATGCGTCGGTAGACGCAGCTGTCGGTAAGCAGGCGCATATATCCCATCGCAGTGAGCTTGCGATCGAACATCTCGTTCCAGACGCGGCCTGCTTGCTTCAGACCATAGATCGAGCGTCGGAGTCGTAAGACGTTACCTAGGCCATCGTCAAAGCCAGGTATCTGGTGCATGTACAACTCTTCTGCTAGCTCGCCGTTGAGAAACGCTGAAACAACGTCGAGTTGGTGGATGTCCAGGTTGAACCAGTTAGCGAGTGAGCAAAGGATGCGAATAGAGTCGAGGTGAGCAATTGGGGCAAAGGTGTCGTAAAAGTCTTGCCCGGGAACTTGAGTGTATCCCTTGGCAACGAGTCGCGCTTTGTAGCGGACGATCTTGCCCTGCTCGTCGCGTTTGCGGGTGAATACCCATTTGTTGCCGATAACGTTCTTGCCACTCGGCGCGCGTGCGTATTCGAACGTCTTCATACGCAGCAGCTGGTTGTACTCGTCTTGCATGGCGCTGATCCATTTGTCGCGCTCGGGACCGTTGAGCGCGTCCTCATAGGACGGGCTATCGCCATGAGGTTCAGAGCGCGTGAGGAACGATTGTTGGGTGAAACCCTCGTAGAATGCGTTGGTGAATGCGAACTCGCTATTCTTCAAGTTCGCAGTAGCCGTGTCTGTTGTACGTGCGAGACGCAGCGGGACGAGTGGGGGTAGGTCGCTAGGTGGAGCTTTAGCGCTGTATGCGCTCTCAAGCGGTGGCATGTTGTGCCAGGGGTCGCTATCCACGCATATATGCGTGGTTTCGGCTGGCGATTCAGGCTCTGGGACGTCTGTTAACTCGTGTGCAGCACGCTCGCCAACAGGTAAGTTACCTTTGTTGTCGAGGATGGTGATTTTGGGAGCACCGCGAGAGTTATCAACGCGCATAAACGGTTGATTGCCTCGCGCCGATCGTGTCTGGATCGTTGCGCCCGGTTTCATGTCGCTAGTCGATGCTACTGGGTCAACATCGACTTTCTTTCCTCCAACACGAGGCGACTTACGAGGTACTCTAGCTGTCGCTGGAGGGGGTTGGAGCAGTGAGGAGACGGTGGGAGGAGAAGGAGGTAAGTCACCCTCGAATTTAATCGGGATGAGACTCGGTGCTGAGTCTTGTTCGTCTTTTACTTCGGCTTTTATATCTTTCTTTTCTCCCCCTGTTCCCTTATCGTCTAATCGCTCTGCCTTGCTGGAATCTTCGAGCTTGGTCGAAGTTTTCTCTATCTCCCCCTCAGCAGGCGGAGCGATTGGGATGAGTACCTCATCCTCATTGTTCGGTGAGTTTCCATCACTCTTTACGAATGCTACATTCCTAGAATGGAGTATTCGCATGGCGCCTTGCTTATAATAGCGCCAAGACTTGCCTTGCAAGTCTGAAATTCCGGTAAATATCGCCTTAAAGGCCTTCGGATCGAGCTTGGATCGCGTCCCACTTTGATCCAGTACGTAGCATTTACTGCCCCAAGGCTGTAGCTGACCTATTTCAGGCTTCTTGCCCCAAAATTTTTCGTACGGCGATGGTTGAAACACGCCGTGCAATTGTGTCGGTATTCGATTCTTAAGGTAGCACGCGTAAGCTACGGCTTCACTCCAAAGGAACTTTGGAGCTTCACACTCGAGCATCATTGCTCGTGCATGGTCCAGAAGAGTTCGATTCAGTCGTTCGGCGATGCCGTTCTGCTGTGAGGAGTGGGGCGAGGTCGTTTCAAGAACGGTACCGGTTTTAGCGGTATGTTCTTTCCAGTCGTTGTTTACGAACTCGCCTCCATTGTCGAATCGAACTCGCAAGATTTTCGTATCCTTTTGCGTCGATAAAAAGGCTTCGAATGTCTTGAATTCGTTCAATGCTTCGTCCTTATGTCTTAGAAACGCTAGATTCGTATAACGCGTGCATACATCTGTAAAGGAAATGTAGTATAGGTACCTGCTAATAGAAGAAATACGTGAGGGACCCCATACGTCAGTAACAATAAGTTCGCCGATTTTGTTAACTTTAGTTTTCGATTCTTCCGGAAACGGCCTTACCGTCATCTTGGCCTGTATACACGATTCGCATAGGAAATCCAGGCCTTCTTTGCCCTCGGATACTTCCATTCCCTTTACAGCGCCGGTTGCGTGTATGCGCTGGAGCGCTTGTGGGCCTATATGCCCTAGTATCTTATGCCACTCAAACCAGGTATGTCCACTTACCTTTGTTAGTACGATTTCGGGTTGCTTATTGTCCGGCATTTTGATCGCGTCGCATTCTATTTGCCATAGGTTCCCTCGGCTGCGATCGGCGGTTTTCTGTCCCACAGCCACAAGGGTTCCTTGTGGCGATGTTATTTGTAAGTCCTTCGTGTTCATCTTGACGTTAAGACCCTGATCGGTTACTAATGACAGGCTTATCAAATTAGTAGGACAAGAAGGTACGTGTGCGACATCTTTTAGTGTAATTATTTTGTACTCACCTGTCGCTGGGTTTCTACACCGTAGGTTTACACTACCTCGTCCTACAATAGGGTTCTTACCGGCTACTCCGGTAACCGTGCCGTTCGATTCTCGGTAAGCGCCGAAGATTGATCGGTCGCGTGCGATGTGGGTTGTGGAGCCGCTATCGGCTATCCACTGGTTGCCGGTCCGGCCGAGGAAGCCGAGTTCATCATCGATTGCCGAAAAGGCGAAGTTGTCAGTAGCTTCCAAAGGGGTTTCGGGGTCGTCTGTAGCTGTGTGGGCGCGCGCATCCTGCCGCCTATTGTTTGTACCTAGATTAGTAAATCGATTGAAATTTTGTTTACCTTGGCTCCTGAACGGCGGTTTGTATGCGCCGGTCTTATTGTATGCGCCTCCTCCGGGCTGTCGGCATTCTTTTGCCCAATGACCCATGCGTCCGCAGTTGTTACATTTCGTTTTCGACTTGTCGGGACCACGAGAACCATTCGAAGAGTGGTTATTGGAGCGCATATACCCACTGTTGTGGGGTTTATTGTTGCTGAAGAAGGATTTTGCTGAATCGGTCTTTGTTGCGCGTCGGTGCGCTTCTGCTAATATGCGCGATCGGAGGTCAGCAACCTTATTGCTGAGAAGGTTGATGTTAGTAAGGTCGAAATTAAAATCTACAGATTGGACAAAAGAGTCCCATGACTCAGGTAAACTCGCGACGAGTGTTGTGATCCAATCGACTTCAGTTACCGCGCCGGGTAAGATCAAATTGATTTGTTGGAACCAGTCGCGCATCTTGCGCATATGTTCCTCGACATCTTCGCCGTCGACCATTCGATGACTGAAGAATTTCCTTCGTAAGTCGATTAACCCGACAGTTCCTTGTACCTGGAACGTGTTTGCTAATAGGTCCCACGCCATCTTTGAATGGGTGCATGCCTGTATATGGGTGAGCGCGTTCGCATCTACCCGCAAGCGTATCTGTGATAACGCCTTGCGATCGTTCTTAAGCCATTCCTTTTGTTTGTCGCTTAGGTCTGTGGACGTTGTCCGGACTGTCTGGGTAGGCGGTTGATTACCGTCCTTGTCTTTGGGCGGTGTAACCTTCGTCTCAGTGACGTCGAAGGGCGGAAAAGCGTTCACGCCGGTGACATATTCGAATAAACCCAGGTCTGTAAGTATATCTTCGATCTGTACCTTCCATGTGTTGAAGTTTTCTGTGCCATGCAGCGGCGTAATCCGGTAAACGGATGTTCCTGAGCTTGTGTTGAGGTCTGACATCCTCACGCAACGTTCTTAAAGGTACGATATGTGTTTTATTCTTTATGTACGATACAGACGGGGCTAACAACGTTGTTCCTGTAGGTTATGACGTCTTAAGCAATGAGCGCGGGGCTCATAACCTATAGAAATACGTGTCTAAAATGTATATAAACTATACTATATGCGCGGTGCGCAGCGTGCCTAAGACGACGCTCAAAGGCGTGTGTGAGTTAGCGGGTAAAAGATATGTATTCACTGGTGACTACCTACGGAGCTCGAGGAGCTCCTTATATACACGTTAGAGCGGTAACTAGAGTGTTCCACAGGCCTCTGTATGCGAAGGCTTCGCCTTCGCATATATGCTAGCATTCTCTATCACACGATTGTACCAGAACATTCTATATAGTATTTATTTATGTATTTACACACGGGATTTCTACATCCGGAGCACATGCTCCAGAGTATATTATGAGATAACGAGCCGCCCGGAGCAAATTGCCGCTCCGGAGCCGGACGCCCGATTGCCGACGCTGCACTTACTCGACCATTTTGCACCCAAATTGGGACACCATGTTGCCACAAGTGTACATCACAATTAAGAAACCGCAACTATATATTACCTATAAACAGAAACTCTATGGCCCGGATGACAGCGGACCTTGCCGTCTCGCGATCCATTTGACTCGGAACAAAAGCTGACCCTGGGTTGTTCTGAACGTGGAATAGCCCGGGGATTTCCTGAGCTCTCCGCGCATCAGCGCAAATTTTGGCCCGGTATTTTCGGGACCCTCCTACAATAAACCGGTTCCTGTCTCTCCCCCCTCGAAAGTGAAGCATCGAAAAGTGACGGGTCTCAGGATCATTATTGGTAGTCAGCCCAGCTTATCGGGAGCAGGCTTTGGCCATGTCGCACTCCCTCCACAACTCATCTTGACTGAAATTGCCCGTCGTGTGTTCTTGTATGGGTTTTGGATGAGAGTTTGTTTGTTAAATCAGTGGTTTGTTATGCCGGATAGGGGCGTAGTATGACCTGCGATTGTGTGGTTGTTATACGAAGTGGAAATGGGATGTATGCGCTTTATCTGTCCGTGAACCTGGGAGTCTAGTTAAGAAAAATTGCAATACATTCACAGCCGCTGTGATTGACCGGTAGTCAATGTTTCTACGATTGTTTGCGCGTCAAGTTGTTCTCCACTCGTATCTCAGGTCCAAGATAGGTGTCATGGCGAGATACAAAGACAATGGTGACTAGTGATTAATAAAATGTCATATATTTCTATTCTAGGGCCCCTCGGTTGCACCATGAAGATATACAGTTACACCAGAAACATATGAGCCCCGTAGTAGGACTCATCAAGACTGTTGATATCCTCGGCGAACCAGACATTGGACCCATAGTTCAGTTGGTGAAGAGTCGAGTCGTAGGCACAGTAGATTGTCGATCGGATAAACCAGACCTAGCAGTATGCGGGCTACCCAAGATGATTCCCCTGAGTTAGATCGCGTAGCGTACGTCAGGAAAAACCCCCCGGGCAAATTTGCCCGATCTTGGCAAATCGGGTCGGTCACACCTTGTAACAATGCGGGGGTGTCCAATTTGCCTCGATTTTCCCTCGTACTTGGATCATTTGCCGGATATTTGCTTCTGGGTATGTAAATACGACATGGATGGTAGATTAGGGGTCTCAGGGGGGAAATGGAGGATTAGTTGCTGAGCACTAGAAAAATCATCCTTATCATGTCGTGGCTACCCGTCTTCTTAGTAGATATACCGTTTCGTGCTTACAGAGAACTGTACGATAGTGTAGCAACACAGATAAGATTTTGTAGTAAATACATGTGGCAGAAAAATGGTGACGCATTCAGGCGTGGGGTGCCGGGTAGTGGGAGATGAGGGGCGAGAATGGGTAACGTTTGACATGCCGGGTTAGTTTGCCTACAAATCGGGCGACTCACTCGCATGGCACAGACTAACCGAGCGGGCAGAGCGAATGCCAGTGCGCTCCTCCTATCCAAAAATAACGGTCACGTTGCGCTAGAGCGACGACGAGAACGTGTGGGATACGCGTGGGAGCGAGAGTCGCGGTTAGACGCGATTTTCACTTGCGTGCAGGCAAGCACGCATATCGAGGAATCGTACGAACATGCAGCCACGATCGGTGCGCCTAGAGCGCAAGACGCGAGGCGCGTAGTGTGCAGACATACTTGGCGTGGCAGTATGGGTTGCGCGTCGAGTTGGAACGCCGTAGAGACGGGTCGTGGAAGTCACAGGGCAGGCGCGCAAGGCGTACCTTGCTGACAGTGCTTCCTCCCCAGAGGACAGCCATCGTGCCGGACGCGATCGACAAGAACGCACGTTTTCCGGCGCGTATTGAATATTCGTTCGAGTATTTAGCCACGAAGTGTATAGTTAGGACGTAAGGTGCGGGCATACCGTGTCGCCTCGAGCCGCGTTCTCGGCATGCTGGGGGGTTGTGGTTATTTGATGTGCGCACTGAACGCACCAAGGCGTATTCTTGCACGCGTTGTTGCGGCTGTGGGATGATCACATGGGTTAGGGAGTGAGTCGGGGTGGCCAGGAAGGACTCGATCGACAGAGCCATATGAAACCTGCGCGCGGGGTGGTGGGGTCGCGTATGAGCATGGTTGACGGGAAGTCGTTCCTGAGGGCGAGCTGGGGTGTTGCGCCTTTGGCTCAATGACTGCGAATACGGGCAGGAGAGGGTTGGAAGGGCGAGGTTGCCCAACGGGGGAGGCAACTGAGCGGGTCTGGCGGTCTCAGGCGTACCAACTTCGCGCGCAGAGAAAGACCGATCCGCCGGGCAGCGACAAGGTTAGTGCCGCCTATTTGGTGGCCGGTGGACGATGGGAGAGCAGGGTGGGGAGACTTGAGTGAGTTTACGTCGTGTAGTCAAGAGGCTGAGTAAGGGTGACGCGGCCCCTGACGTGGCCCCATAAGCGCTGATCAAGTCCGGCTGGATATAAATAGGCCGAAGGGTGTAAGATGAACTTGAAGCCACAACCATCGACTTCGACTTCGACTCTGATCCAACGCCAACACCCCATATGCCTCACAACAACACTTGCGCACGCTTGATAAACCAGCCACCGATCCCAACCGAGAAGCTCGGCCCCCTCTATCTCCCGTCGAGTGTCGTCGACGCTTGGTCCACCCCTACGTCTTTTAACGAAGGGCTGCCACCAACCTGGTAAGTGAATTTCTGCACGACTCGGACATATTTAACACTGCCGCCGACTTATACCATAGCCTAGCAATGAACCACATTCGAGTCAACGCTCGGCACACCAGCGTATCTCCCGCAACGTCTGCTTCCACCCACCCAATGCAGGTAATATAACTTCTTCATTTGATCAATGCCATTACCTGTGGGTATGTGTATAACTCCGTACCCTACTGTTTCAAGCTCTAACCGATCGTAATTGTGCGCTCACCATTTTCACCCCGGCCTACAACTCTCTCCCGTGCGCTTTTCTCTCTCATTTTTCTTTCCCGCCTCCCTCGTCTCTTTCTCCCTTGCTCCTTCGCTGCCACTTGTCTTTTTTACACATGCAGGGCACAGTCCCACTTCCTTCGTGTCTTCTCACGGCATGTATATATAAGTAGAATTGAGATTCATTGAGCTACAGTTACGGGTATATGCGTGCTCATGTGCCTCTTGCCAGCGGTAACTATTAGTATGAGCGGCATATGTTGTATTATTTACCTCAGATGAATGTTATACGCCGATGCAGGGTGGAAAATTCCCCCCCAGACCGTAAATTTGCTACTTCGTGAAGCTTATTCACCCTTATAGAAGGTAAATTTGCCCACCCGTGGGCAAATTGCATATATTTACATGCACAGAGTGGTAAATTGGACATCCTAAGGGGTAAATAACGGTCTGTTTTCGGGGGGGATAGAAAACGGGGAAAATGAGAAAATAATAGTAAATAACATAAAATTGACTCTGGGGGTTTTTCCTGACGATCTCACACGGGGACTAACCTAACGTCTCACAAACCTTGCAGTCTCCGTTATAGATCCTATGAGTTCACTCTACGTGTATTTGTAGTCGTGATCGATACGTGTTTGGGAACTTGGCTGTGATTCCGCGCATAGCATCGTCTTACAGTGTGTTGGTTGACGTCTATTTATGTATCTTCTTGGCTTGTTCTTGTTTCGATCTCAACGCAGTTTGGTTCTTTGTAACTTTTATACGTCACTGGTGGCGCACAGTGCTGGTGTACAATTGATGTTGTCTTCGTCGCTTATCCGGCATAGGTATCTTAAACATTCGTGCCTGACAGACGACCACTAATAGGCTCCCGATCACACCCGGCTACATTATGCAATCATAGCCACACCCCTCTCGCCACACCCATACAGTACACTCTACAAATAAACAACGGTTTTGTCACAACACTTCGGTACAGGATACACATACCACAGTATGTAACATATGCACAGCTCCTATACCTACACCCTCACCCCAGAACAGTCCCGCTAGATCCGCAAACGGATCCTTCGCACCTTGCCCCTGCGATGCGGTGAAGTAGCGGCTGGTGGAGCAGATGGTGCGGCCGAACCCGGACAATGCGTGGTCGGCAGCATAATCCCACCGCCAAACTGGTTCTGTCCCTGCGTGCCTGGAAAAGATGTCCCAAATGGCGAGTTTGTCCCACTTCCGCCCGAACCCCCTCCAAACACACCCACTCCGATTCTAAACCGTCCAAACTAGGGCTGCGTGGGTTGCTGGTTGAACCCGGCCGTGATGCTCGTGCGCGGGTTGTGTTGAACTGGTGGAGGGAATGGTGTCGTTGCGGTTGGGGATGTGGAAGCTGGTCCAAAGAGTCCGCCGAGGTCGTTTCCGGGGTTGGAAGGTGCGGCGGTCGTTGAAGAGTCGTCTCCGAAAAAATCAATCAAGTCGGATTTGGGCCTGTAGAGAATTCATTGGTGGAGGTTTGATCCGTTGAATGCGGGAATGATACGTACGCAGCACCAGATCTAGACGGCGTTTGCTCCACAACGATGGTATAGTCTCCCTTCTGGTATTGTCCGTATCTTTCCAGCACGTCGTTGACCATGTCATTCATACGTAGGAATGTATCTACGTTCCATCTCGCTTAGTCAAACAACGATTCTACACCACAATAAACATACCAAGAGCTTCCGGGTCGCTTTCCTTAGCATCTTCGATCCACTTTTATATCTTCGGCCTTGCTTGACGACATACATCTCCCACTTGCTTTGCATCTCCAAGTCAGTAAGATGGAGGTCTCAGCGTGGCTAGATGCTTACATTATAAGCGTCTCCCTTGGCAAACCTTTCTCCTCGCGAAGCATCAAAATCGTCGAGTAGTTCGTGGAGAAGAACGACTTATATAAACCCGCTTAGAAAAGAATGACAACAAGAAAAGTGGATAACGCACCTTTGCTTGCAGCTTTTCTAACTCATGCAGCGTATGCTTCTTGTAGTTAGGCTTCGGTTCCGGGCTCTGTTAGGCATAACCGGTATCCGCCGAAGATCGTTCGGCAAAGACAATGATAAACATACGGCACACGAAAGAGACTTCGTGAGCCTATGCACGCCCGTCGAATCCCGAGGCGTTCTCCTTCAAACGAGCTCCTGCATTTTTCTAGCTTACGATCCGAGTACTGCATGAAATCAAAGCTGACATAATATAAATCATGAGTGCTCACCGCGGACTGCGCCGCTCCATCCTCCTCTTCTAGCTCTTCTAGGCTCTTAATATCGGCAGTACCAGCAGTGGATGATTGAACATTCTGACCTGATCGGGGTTATCTCTAAACTGATATGCTGTCGAGCCATGAGCACGAGAAACATGTATGTCACACTCAGAACATACCTTTAAATTCTAACAACCGATGCATATCCTTGATGTTTCCCAGACCCACCTCCCACATCAGCTCATTACACAACGTCTCTCTCCACTCGTGTATCATGTCCAGGATACGCGTCATAATGGGGTCCGGGAACGGTGGCGGTCGTTTAGGAAAGCGTCGCACAAGCTCATCCAGAAACACTTTAGTCGCGATCTGGAGATGAAAGGATGACCGAGGGAGTTAACAAGCGTCTGGAGGAGGTTGAGCGCGAAAATCAACACGTGGGGGTTCCGGTGACTGGCGTGATGAACAACGGCCGGCGAGTTGACGGTCGTATTGATTAATCAGTGTTCGTGATTAGCGAACTAAAGCCATGCCGCAAACACCCCACACTCGCCCCACGCGTAACACTCACGCATCGACCCTAGACTTTGTGACAGACTCGACAAGTTCAGAACTGAGCGGATGATTTGACTCGTGAGGCGATAGATCGCGGGCGCGCTAGACCATGAAACCCGCGGCTGAAGCTTGGTTCGAGGTCGCTTTGGTTGTGCAAAAGAGGCGTCGCAGAACTCTCTATCATTGATAAGTGATAAATCGAGGGGACGATCTAGCGGGTGCTCAGGGGAATAATGGCTAGTTGGCACAGTTCCAAGGTGTTCAGGCTTAAACTGAGTATGGACGCGCTTGGACGGGTTGGCAAAACGGAAGCAGTGGCCGAGCGGGCGGTGTGAGAATCGTGCACGTGACAGGCCTTTCTTCTGCTCTAAAAAGAGACGCGTGTTACCGACTACACGAATACAGGTCGAATCACCAGGTGCACATCACAGAGAGCAGAGTAGGAGGTTAGGCCCATAGTTGAGACCGAGAGTAGTCACAGTAGGAGCAAGAATAGGAAGGTAGCAAAGAGGCGGATGCTGAGCGAGAAGAGGAAGGAAGAGAAGCCAAACAATCGTCTGAAACGGGCGACATAACTAAGTTTGCGGAACGCTGTGGGAGAGTTTAAGAAGGAGAGAACAGCTTGAAGTCACGTTACGGCGCTCAAATGTCCGAGGTAAAAAGGAAACCCAATGCGTTGTGAAGTGCCAAGTCTGTACTGTTGTGTAAGGGGCGCTCGGCGGTGAGTATATGCGCCATAGTTTGTCGTGTCTATGTAATACGTTTCCCAAGCCCGTCTCGTATGCATAACTGGGATGTATCTCATCCGGAAGGCAAGCTGTCCACAAGCTATCTCTTAAGCATGCTATTAGTCGTGTATGTAGTGACCTACTTGCGCCCATTGGATTATATACGAGCCTTAGCTGTTATATACTTATTATGGTATCATCTTTTTGGTATCTTCTACACCATTCGAGTGCTGTTACGCAATATCAGCTTGATCCTATCTCAGTATGGTATACACAGGCGCTAAGACACATAACGTATGTACAACGCTTCTACCTACATCCATGCATCGAAACAGCCCAGATGAAGCTTAGTAGGTAACAAAATCTCATCTCTAAACTATTTCTGTCGCTGCGCGCCTGGAGTAGACATTCCGAACGGGGAGCTTCAAGCACACCCACTCCCGTTCCAAATTGTCCACACCGGGGCTGCGCGGGTTGTTAGTTGAACGGGTGCATGGGTTGCTGGTTGAATGCAGCCATGGCACCCGCACGTGGGTCCACATGCTGATTTGGAGGCGGGCACGGTGTCGTTGCGTAAGTAGATGCGAAAGCTCGTCTAAATAGTCGGTCGTGGTCGTCAGTGGGGTTCGAATACGCGGCAGTCGTGGTCGAATCGTCTTCGAAAAGGTAAAATAGTTCGGATTTGGGTACGCAAAGTGTTAGGTATATCGTTAGGGTTTGACGAGTTAGGATCGTAGGCAAGATACGTGCGTTACACTGGACGCGAATGGAGTTCACTCGACAACGGCGATCGCTGGTACGCTGTCGACCACATCATCCATATGCAAGAATGTATCTGAGTTCAGGAAATGACGATGAACTGTGATGCTTAATTGCGATACACCTACCAGGTTTTTCTGAATTGTCTTCCTCGAAGTGTTTAATCCATTTTTGAACTCCCGACCCTGCCCCGCAACGCGCGCCACCCACTTGCTTTGCAGATTCAAGCCAGCAACGCTAGCAGCCTGAACATGGATAGGTACTTGCATCACAAGCATCACCCTTGTCGAGTGTTTCCCTTCTTGAGGTAGCCCAGTTGTTCAGTAGCTTGTTGAGAAGACTAACCCATACAGATCTACTTAGAAACGGGCCTGATAAATCAATAAGCACATACCCTCGCCTGTGATCCCTCGAAGTGATGTAGCGTTTGCTTTTGTGGTTGGGTTTTGATTTCGGGGTCTATCAGAGACGGTGAACACTGCCGAAGCGCTACACAGGAGCGAGCATAAACATAAGGCACCAGAAGGTCAGTGCATAAGCTCCTGCGCGGCTGCCAGATATCGAAATGCCTGTCTTCGAATCAACTCATGTAGATTATGACGTACGAATAAAATGAGATCAAGACTGGGTAAGGCAAATGTGGACGCTCACCGCAGACTGGATTGCTCTGCCCTCCTCCTCAAGCTCTGTTTGACCTTTGCGCTCACAGCAGTGGCGACGGGAAATTGAGCTTGTCGACCTGATCGAGGGTTACCTCTAAACCGATATCACATCTGGTCGTGAGCACGAGCAAGCTCTAGTGTTACATTCAGTACACACCTTTACGTTTCAGCAGACGATGTATTTCTCCTAGTTCCTCCCCCCATCCTAGCCGGGGCGTTTTTCCCGTGCTTGGGCATCGTAGTGACGATACGTGTCGTGATGAGACCCGGAAACGACGATACTGTACCCACACGAATTGTACTCACACGGCGCCTGCGCCGCGTGACGAAAAATTGGTTTTTGCACTAACCACGAGCCGGGAATCGTGACGTGACAAAGAGCTGGCCCACCCGCAGCGTAAGACAAAATGTACAGCGGGAATAACGGATTTTTGAGTCAAATTTTACGTTCTTTTGCTCATCCCTCAGCCTCGAGGTTTGAGGAATAAAAAGCTGCATATACAAGAGATGCTGCCTAGTGTCCCGGTTTCTTACATATAGCCCATAGCATATACGCGATTTAATGTCATATATTTTACTAATTACAACTTGTGTGACATTTCGGTTTTGTGCTAACCACAACGGCCAAAACGTGACGAATCAGGCGACATTTTTACCCACAACCACGCCGAAGTGTGACGTGACATGTGGGTACAATTCGTGTGCGTACAGTAACCCTTTAGTAGACCATCTCGCGAGCTCGTCAATAAGCTCTTCAGTCGCGATCTGAAGACGAGCAAAGATATTTAGAGGTGCCAAGAGGGTTGGACGCAAGAATCGATATGTGTGGGTTCGGTAGCCGTCGAGTCAACACCGGGAAAACTCCGAGACATCAGCTTATGTAACCTTGGCGCTCGATCAAGCCGGCGGCGGTGACGGCCTCGCCTCGCCTCAACTGAACCATCACCTTCTGCAGTCCAACTTCAATTCAAACTGTCACTGTCCGGACATGTCGCTATTCCTACCGAGAAACTACTCCACGGGGCCCAAGTCCAAAATGCGAGAGAGTCCCGATCCACTTAAACCAGAGTTAGCGCCCGAAGGAGAGCCCGGTACCCCGTTGTTCAAGAACGTCGAGGTACAAGCCGAGGTAAGTAGACGCTACGAAGCTCTTCTCAACACGCATCTTTATGAAACGTATTTGTAGCTCGAGGATCCTGCTGAGGCTGCTCTCGAAAGGAGGCGCCAAGATGCGACCACCGACGAGAAAGTCACTGAACCCGAAGTGGCTCCACAAGCACCCCTTGACCCGAACGCCAAGTACGAACAGAGCCTCAAGAAGGCGCAGGGCGAGGTGTGTGTATAGGTCAGATAGACATGTAATCCCGGCTCACGGATATCGCAGTGGGCGCGGAGGCGAAAGGCTGGTTTCGATGATTATGGAGCTGAGATGGCGAAAGACGCCAAGATCTGGCAAGTATATGTTAAAGAAACGGATAAGGCAGACGAAGAGCTGGTCGATGGGTGGAACAAGTGAGTGTGATATATGTATGCGACGCGTGTTTGACTCTGTATCATCCTTGATAACTCTAGGTCGCTGGATGTGATCTTAAGTAAGTGTACTTCATACTGTCAATACATCTATCTCGCTCTGACTTGACTTAGTTTTCGTAAGCATTCATGGCGCCTAATGCAGGAGAGACTTACTCGAACTTAAATTACCTTTCAGGCCGCATTATTCTCAGCAGTTTCTACCGCGTATGCTAAAAAATGATTGTAGCACTTCAGACTAAATGCTCATTCGTTCGTTCTATTTAGGTTTGTTGGCATCAGCTCTCAGAACCTTCAGCAGAACCCTGCCGACGCCTCTGCTCAAACACTTCTCGTCATATCCCGCACTCTCCTCATCATGTCAGGCACCGGTACGACAAACTCGTCGTCCCCAACCATCAGTCAGGAGTCCTCTGAATTCAGACCTTCGCGCACTGTTGTGGCCATCAACGCCCTTTGGTTCTTATCTCTCAGCCTCAGCGTCGCTGTGTCTCTCATCGCTATGCTCGCCAAGGAGTGGTGCCACTCCTTCATGTCTGGTCGATCCGGTGAAACCCATGAACGAGCTCGACTACGACAGAAGCGCTGGAACGAAATCGAGAGGCTGAAGATGATTGACGTGCTGACACTGTTGCCCCTGCTGATTCATTTGGCTCTCCGTAAGATGTTCAGTATATTTGTTCATGAGCCATGTATGCTGAGCTTATACCCTTTACCAGTATTGTTCGCGGTCGGTCTATGCGTATACCTTTGGGACCTCAATATTTTCGTCGCTATACCTGTGATTGTGATCACGTCAATATCGACACTTATCTACGCATCAACAGTTCTTCATTCCCTTACCGCTGAGCACTGCCCTTATACGACCGGATCGTCCAAACTCGCCAAGTCGTACATCAAGGCGTGGTTAAGCTCGCCTTCATCCTCCATACACAACCAAGTCAGGCTCTCCGCTGCGCGTCTCGGAAAATGGATTGTGGTCGTCTCCAATTCTGCCAAGCACTTATTCTCAAAATACGGCAAAGTTAAAACTTGCTCATCGATACCAAAATGGGTGCCGCGTCTTGAGATACCGCAGTGGACGACCAAATCAATCGCATATATCTCCAGATGGACTAGCAAAATACCCACCTTGTCAACTGCGTTATCTTACAGGCGTGCGAATCTCGGCCAGTCCCTTGATCCGGAACAACCTATCGCGCACAGTCAGGAGATGGACATACTTGCAAGCCAGATGCTGAGTTGGCTCCTGGTGAACTGTCCGGATTCCAATACAACAGACCTCGTGGTTTATTCGCTAGCAGGTGCCGAGCCCTGGTTGCCTCGATTACCACTACTCGAGAGCAGTGCGTTGGATACCGTCTTTCAGAGTCTGGACAAGTGCTTTGAACACAAATATTTCGGCTACTCCTACTTAAGACTAGATGCTTCTCCCGACGTCGCTTCCCTTTGCTTACGCGCTTTGCAGTTTCTGTTACAGTACTATAATGGAGAGGGATTTCTTCTGCACACTGAACCCAATGACGTCATGAAGGGGACGTGGTCTGAAGACTTTTATCATAGACGTCACAGTGAGATGAGCTCCAGAATAGAAAGCGCTGGGTATGGACTTCAACTTATTGCGAGCGATTCAGCTGACGCACCTTTATTCCAGCTATATCTTTCGGATAGGGTGGCCTCCTAGCCCTCACGACATTGGTGCATTTTCAGACACTTTCTCCCTCGAATTTGCCTCTGAGCGAGATTCTCTGCCGGGGTATCAAGAATTGTATCCACATAAGCTGATTAAAGCAATTGAGGCGCACCTTGGCCATGACATAGTACTTCACCCTGCAACATTGATCGCCATCGTGCGACAAATGACGAACAGACTTTGTGAACCCAGGGATAGATGGGTCGGGGGGCGAGGAGGAACCGCTTCCTACACGTTATGTTTCCTGCTGCTGCGACTGTACCTACACTCGGAACGTCACAACGGGCATCAAGACCTTCAGTTCCATATTGCTGTAGCTATAGCGGCTACCGTGCTAAACTCCGGATCGTTTCCTGGCTGGACCCACCCTCCTGAGCGCATACCCCTCTTGACTCGAGCGATGGAGCTCACCGCGTATCACAATCCCCCGAAGCAGTTCGCCCACCGTGGACAACGCAGATCTTTGAGATACTCAAGAGACCTTGAGAAGCAATCACTTCTGGCACTTGGACTGCTGGGACTCCTCGAAGGTTCTTCGCCCCAGCAGCTATCAGCCCCCGGAAATCTTGAAACCTGTGCCGCTGTTTTCGAAAGTCAAAACATAGCTGTAGATTACAGCTATATATATTCAATCCCTTCGACATTCACATTCGGCATGCACGCGGCTCGGATTGTGGCTCAACGTTTAAGCAATGGTATTCAACCAGACAACGGCATTACTACAAATAACGCGAATTGGCTACGCTGTCTTTTGGCTATATGCAACTGGACTTTGATAATTAGAGATGACGAAGTTGATCATCACAGAGCAGTTCACTCCGCTCTTCTCAGCTGGCTATGTACAGTCGTATCGCCCGAGCAGCAGAGATACTGTACAGTTCTTTTGGACAAATCATCTTTCGGGTGCACGCAATCATGTCTCGAGTCCCTTCCAAGCGACATGCTTACCAGGCTACTCGTCATCTCGCTTTCAGGGGACAAGTTCATTGCTCCGACGGCAATGCGCGAACTGTGGGATCTGACGAATTTAATGCTTGAGCTGTCTGACAACTCGCCAGTGGTCAGGTCTCAACTACACACTGTCAAGTCCTCCACCAAAACCTCTGTACCAAGGAACCTCGGCGAGCTAGGACTTCTGCAGCAGTGGTTTCCGCATCTTCAGAGGATGTGCATAGAAGCGCCTCAGGAGCTCCTCGGTAGCGACCTCCTGAACAAACTTCAGTATTCCTATTGGTTCCGTCACTCTGAAGATGTAGTTGTCTGGCCTTTCAGCGGTCCAGGCGGTCCAGAAACCATATCGGGTGGCCGTGTGTATGAAATACTTGTAGAGCTCGAAGAACAGTGCAGGTCAGCGGTAGCTCTCAATAAACAACTATGGCACGAGTTGCCCTTCGATGAGTCTACTGAAGAGGCGCATGACTGAAATGACCAATTTCGCGAGTAATCCATATCTTATACATTCTGATGTCTCATAAAACCTCGTAGTCTTCGTTATGAGTCCTATGGCTACAGTCTGCACATTTTTGTAGCCGTGGTGGATAGCTGCTTGCGAAATAAACTGTGATCTCGCGCATATATCATTTCTGGTGTGTTTGCTGGCGTCCGTTTGTATCTTTTTTCGGCTCGTTCTTGTTTCGGTCTCAACCCAGTTTGACGCTCTGTAGCTTTTATACGTCACCGGTGGCCCACGGTGCTGGTGTACAATTGATGTTGTCTTCATCATTCTTCCGTCATAGATATCTTCAATACTCATCCTGGACAAGGACGAGCGCTGATCAGCTGGCTGCTGTATGGACTACGCGACTATATTATGTAATCATAGCTACATTCCCTTCGCGACACCCATACACTCTACACACAAACAACGGTTTTATCACAATATTTTGGTACAGAACACACATACTACAGCATGTAACATATGTACAGCGCCCATACCTACACCCGCACCTCAGAACAACCCCGCTAGATCCGCGAACGGATCCTTCGCACCTTGCCCCTGCTGCGGTGGAGCGGCAGCAGTTGGAGCAGATGGAGCAGCCGAGCCCGGACGAGGTGTAGTAGGCAACATGATCCCACCCCCAAGCTGGTTCTGTCCGTGCGCGCCTGGAGTCGAAGACCCAAACGGCGAATTCGTCCCACTCCCCGCGAATACACCCGCTCCGGTTCCAAACTGTCCAAACTGGGGTTGCGGAGGTTGCGGATTGAACGCGTGCGTGGGCTGCTGGTTGAACGCGGCCATGATACTAGCTCGTGGGTCTGCGTGTTGAGCTGGAGGGGGAGATGGTGTCGTTGCAGGCGCGAAGGTGGAAGCTGGCCCAAAAAGTCCGTCTAGCTCGTTCGCGGGGTTAGAAGGTGCAGCAGCTGTTGCAGACTCATCTCCGAAAAAGTCGATTAGATCGGATTTAGGTCTGTAGACAGGCTGCTGGTTAGTGTCTAAGTAATCAAACGCAGGAATAATACATACGCAGCACCCGATGCGGATGGCGTTTGTTCCGCGACGGCGGTATAGTCTCCCTTCTGGTATCGTTCATACCTCTCCAGCACGTTGTTGATCATGTCGTTCATATGCAGGAACGTATCTACAGTTCCTTCTCGCTTAGCCAAATAACAATTCTGAACCACGATCAGACATACCAAGAGCTTCTGGGTCGCTTTCCTCGGCATCTCCTATCCACTTTTGGATCTTCGGCCTAGCCTGACGACATACATCCGCCACTTGCTTTGCATATCCGAGTCAATAACGCGAGAAGGTCAGGAACAAATAGGTGCTTACATCATAAGCATCGCCCTTTGCGAATTTTTCTCCCCTTGAAGCGTCAAAGTTATCAAGCAGCTCGCTGAGAAGAATGACCTATAGACCTTGCTTAGGAAGGAATTATGGCCAGGTAAGCGGATAGTGTACCTTCGCTTGTAGCTTTTCTAACTCGTGCAGCGTCTGCTTCTTATAATCAGGTTTCGATTCCGGGTTCTGTTGGACATGATCAATATTCGCCGAGGGTCACTCCGGGAGGACGATGATAAACATACGGCACCGGAAAGCGACTTCATAAGCTCCTGTGCAGCTGCCAGATCCCGAGGCGTTCCTCTTCGAATGAGCTCCTGTAGTTTCTAGCTTACGGCCCGCATGAGATTAAGTCTCATGTAAGGTAGATCGTGGGCACTCACCGCGGACTGGGCCGCCCTATCCTCTTCTTCTAATTCCTCTGGACTCTTAAGATTCGCAGTGGCAGAGGTGGATGATTGAGCTTGTTGACCTGATCGAGGGTTATCTCTAAATCGATATCCTATCCAGTCGTGAGCATAAGCAAATACATACTGCAGCACTCAAAACATACCTTTATATCCTAACAGCCGATGCATATCCTTGATGTTCCCTAGATCCTCCTTCCATCTCGACTCCTTGCACATCGTCTCTCTCCACTCGTGTATCATATCCAAGATACGTGTCATGATAGGACCCGGGAACGGCGGAGGTCGCTCAGGAAACCTTCGAACAAGTTCATTCAGGAACTCTTTTGTGGCGATCTGAAGATGGAAAAGATGTCCGAGGGAGTTGACGAGCGTCTGGAGAAGATTGAGTGCGAGAATCGACACGTGAGGGTTCCGGTGGTTGATATGATGGACAATAGCCATAGCTGCCTCGCGAGGGCTGTCAAATCAATCAACTCAAGTTAGCGAATTAAGAACACGCTGCAGCCACGCAGAACTCACGTATTAGCCTTTTTCTTTTTGATATACTCGACCAGCTCGAGATTGAGCGGATAGTTTGGCTCGTGAAGAGATGGGTCGCATGCGCGCTGGACCATCAATTCCACAGGCGAGACCTGACTCCAAGAATTCTGTAGCATAATTACCGGTCTAGACAAAGTTCCAGATTCAGACGCAGTTCAAAGGCACATCGTAGTCAGCGACAGCGCTGATCCCACCCCCAAACCCTGTGCACGTGATACATCCACGTGACCGGCCCCGCCTTTTCCCCGGCTCGAAGCGCGAAGGGGTGCTCGGCATTGCAATGCTCCTGCGGCGCGTTGATTAATCTATCGGGTCTGGAGCTTTTCCGGGCTGAGCTTTGATCTGCTATGGTTCTTCTATTAGACCCACATGCTCTTCTGGAATGGGCTCCCTTGGTCGGTCGCAGCGCGCACCTCGTTCTGTCAATACGGCCCAACACGCGGTTGTCGCGCGGCCGATTCTACTCCGGGTGGGTCGGCATATGGCTCAAAGGACCGCCGAATTCTGACGCCCGGTTGACCGTTCACCGAACTATTTGGCCGAGTTCTGTTGGGTTGTATAAGAACAACGTGTGATCGCTGCCTGTCAGCTATCTCCTCACCTTCACCCCGCTTTTCCCTTCACCAGTCATGTACTCAATGCCAGCAGTTGCTCTCTTTGATGTTCGTGACTGGGTCATCGTCGGTAAGCATAGTCTTGGCAGCCCCCTCGAGGCGAAATACTAAAATAAACATTATATGACATAGTCACTGGATCCGTAGTCGACATCACCAACCCTCTAGCCTCCATCCTCGCTCAAACCGGAGCCCACGTCTACGTCTGCCAACCGTTCCTGAGCGACAACGACGTACCCGGCGATCTCGAATATCCGGGCCAAACATTCATCAACATGGACGAGAGCAACAAAATGAGCATCGCAAATGCGGCAAGGATCGTCGAAAGTCGGGTGAGCTTTGTCATCCCCGACGTCTAATTACGATCACGGACTAACCGAATACATAGGAAAATCACATTAACTTGGTTAGTTAGCCGAATTAGACGCTGCGACCCCCCTGCACAGCCCACTAACGCACCGGCCCCTTTTTTGTTCAGCTCATCAACGTCAATAGCGAAAGTTCCTCCATCGGCCGTCGTACGAGCTGGGACAGCTTCTTTAACAAACAACAGCCGCACTTCTTAGACTCCGCCTCGCAACAGACGCACGAAGTCGAAGACTGGGACCGCGTGTTTGGAACAAACATCTCGTCGTCGTACTTCATCGCCTCCGGTAAGTCCTCCACGCGGGTCTAGACATGGAGTCCGAGACTAATTGAACATTCGATTCTAGCATTCGCCTCTCTACTACGACGCGGTTCGGAATCGTACGGTCGCGGCTGTGTTATCAATGTCTCCCGCCCGGGTAAGACCCCCTCGAATGTCCTAGGCGGCTACACCCTTCCGCCGACGCTTGGCACGTCCCTCGGCCGACCAAGCGTAAGTCTCGCCCCACTCTTCCATGTGTCCCACTCTACTCTTCCACGTGTCCCACCCTACCCTTCCATGCGCATCGTGTACTCCGCCTTCCCGCCCCGCCACACTCCTGACACTGACACCACCCCATATAGGCATCCGACACAGCCCTCCAACAACTCAGTACACTCCTCTCCACCGAACTCAACCAATCCATCACACGCCGCGAGTCCCGCGTCAGAATCAATACAGTCGTCCTCCGACAAATGGTACGTCCATTGCTTCTTTCTTCCATCCAGCTGTATGCGGGGAGCTAATCCAGTGCTCGGGTGATCTCACAGGCGGTAACCAGCTGCGCCGTAGCACAAAGCGTCGTCTCATGCGCGGCTAACTCGTTTATCCACGGCGCAGTTATTTCATTGGAGTGATCTCGCGAAGAAAAAAAGGAAAGCGGTATTTATTGGGTATGGGAGGAGGAGAGGAGGGCCCGACTATATGCTTGTACTCTATTTCCTTATGGGTGGTTGTTCGAGGATATTATTTTCTGTCTCTTATGCCTTGATCAGACTACTCTTTCATGTATCCGCTCTACACGTTCATATGACTAGTTGATCCTCACTCACTAGAAATTTCCTATAAGGATGGAGTCAGAGACCAAACATGCGTAAATAATTGCTTCCGGTGCCGGCTTCATCTAGCTCTTCACCGGAGCGTGAGCACCCACTTCAGTAGGACTACCATTAACATCCCGTCAAACCCCTCACCCCGCACGAATAGTATCCCGTCATTGATGTTCACCGCACGTCTACAGGTAGGGGGAGTAACATGCCACTAACATACCCTCCGGGAGAGGGGGGCCGGGGTAGGTCCAGGGGATGGTAGTGAATAGGGGGGAAATGGTAGTAGGGGGGATAGGGGGGAATGGTAGCAGGGGGGATAGGGGGGAATGGTAGTGGGGGGATAGGGGGAATGGGGGGGAATGGTAGTAGGGGGGGATAGGGGGGAATGGTAGCAGGGGGGATAGGGGGGAATGGTAGCAGGGGGGATAGGGGGGAATGGTAGTGGGGGGAATGTTAGCTAGGGGGGATGGGGGGATGTTAATCAGGGGGAGTGGGGGAGAATGTTAGTTAGGGGGAATAGGGGGATAGGGGGAATGGTAGTGGGGGGAGAATGTTAGTTGGGGGGATAGGGGTTAGGGGGGAATGGTAGCAGGGAGGAATGGTAGTAGGGGGGGATAGGGGGGGATAGGGGGGAATGGTAGCAGGGGGGAATGGTAGTCGGGGGGAATAGGAGGATGGGGGAGAATGTTAGCGAGGGGATGGGGAATGTTAGCGAGGAGACGGGGAATGTTAGTGAGGGGACGGGGGAATGTTAGCGAGGGGATGGGGAATGTTAGCGAGGAGACGGGGAATGTTAGTGAGGGGATGGGGGAATGTTAGCGAGGGGATGGGGGAATGTTAATGGGGGGGATGATAGTAGGATAGGGGGGCATGTTAGTCAGGCGGATGGGGGGAATGGTAGTCGGGGGGATGGGGGATAATGTTAGTGTGGGATGGGGGAATGTTAACGGGGGGGATTGCAGGAATGTTAGAGAGGGAATGGTAGCGGGGGGAACAATAATGGGGGGGATGTTAGTTAGGGGGATAGCAGATAGGGGAGAATGTTAGTGAGGGGATAGGGGGGATGATAGTGGGGGGAATGTTAGTCCAGGGGGAAAGGGGAATAGGGAGGAATGTTAGTCAGGTGGATAGGGGGAATGGTAGTTGGGAATGGTAGTCGGGGATGGTAGCTGGGGATGGTAGTTGGGAATGGTAGTAGGGGGGGAGTAGGGGGATAGGGGAGAATGTTAGTGGGGGGATAGCAGATAGGGGGGATGTTAGTTGGGGGGATAGGGGGGATGTTAGTTGGGGAATGTTAGTTGGAGGACACAGGGAATGTTAGTTGGAGGATATGGGGAATGTTAGTTGGGGGAAATGCAGAATGTTAGCCGGGGGATACGGGGAATGTTAGTTGGGGGAACTGGGGAATGTTAGTTGGGGGATACGGAGAACATCAGTTGGAACATACAGGAATGTTAGCTGGGGGATAGGGGGGATAGGGGGATGTTAGTGGGGGGATAGCAGATAGGGGGGAATGTTAGCTGGAGGATACGGGGAATGTTAGTTGGGGGAAATGGGGAATGTTAGTCGGGGGATACGGGGAATGTTAGTCAGGGGATACGGAGAATGTTAGTTGGAGCATACAGGAATGTTAGCTAGGGGATAGGGGGGATGTTAGTGGGGGAATGTTAGTTGGAGGATACGGGGAATGTTAGTTGGGGGAAATGCGGAATGTTAGCCGGGGGATACAGAGAACGTTAGTTGGAACATACAGGAATGTTAGCTGGGGGATAGGGGGGATAGGGGGGATGTTAGTTGGGGGGATACAGGAATGTTAGTTGGGGGATACGGGAATGTTAGTCAGGTGGGTACGGGGAATGGTAGCCAGGGGATGGTAGTGGGGGAATGGTAGTGGGGGGAAGCAGGGGGATAGGGGAGCATGTGAGTGGGGGGAAGATAGGGGGAATGTTAAGGGGGGAGACTGGGGGAATGTTAAAGGGGGAATGGTAGTCAGGGATGGTAGTTGGCAGGAGTAGGGGGATAGGGGAGAATGTTAATGGGGGGATAGGGGGAATGTTAGCAGGGGGATGATGGTGGGGGGATGTTAGTCGGGGGGATAGCAGATAGGGGGGAATGTTAGTTGGGGGGATAGTAGATAGGGGGGAATGTTAGTCGGGGGGATGTTAGGGGGCATGTTAGAGGGGGAATGGTAGTGAGGGAATGTTAGTGTGGGGGATATCAGATAGGGGGGGAATGTTAGTGGGGTGGTAGGGGAAATGTTAATGGAGGGGGTAGGGGGAATGTTGGTGGGGGAAATGGTAGTACACAGAATGGTATTGGGGGGACAGTGGAAATGTTGGTCCGGGGGGGGATGTTAGTTTGGGGGAATAGCGATAGGGCAACAGGGGAGAATGTTAGTCAGGATGTTAGTTGGGGTGTTAGTCTTCAGAATTTCAAATTCACAAAAATTTGTCAGATGATGCGACATATCCCCATAAGCACAGCCATCAAATCAGAACTCCATTTGGATGCAAAATGGATGAGAAAAGTGCAAAATACTGGCGGAAACCCGACTCTTTTGCAACTATGCCTACCAGCGTAGCACTAACATTCCACCTAGTCATGTCACATCTAGTAACATTTTTGGCACTAACATCATGCCAAGTAACATTTCTACACTAACATTGCCCCCACTAACATTGCTGCACCATCAAAAAGCGTCGCGTCTGGGAAAGTATTTTGCCAATTTCTCAGCCAATACAAAGCCAAATCCTATGCTGACAAATGTTTTGAGGTGCCAAAGACTGGACGCACAGCGTCCCATCAACAGTCTATTTCAAATTACATGCCAAGACATTGCAACAATCTATATGCCATATATGGCAATAGGTACAAACATGTATCAATAGACTAGTCCAGCAACCTGGTAACACTCTGTAACATTTCGTGACATCCAGAAACATTTGGAAGCTACCAGTGATGAAATGAGCCCTTGATGATCAAAGGTTGAACTAATTTGTTCGAACAAGCTCGGTTTGAGAATTGGATGACTGCTCTACGGAACTAGTAATATAGTAGCAGTCTCTGGCTACAGAATGATACCCATATTATGGCTATCCAACTGCTATTTTGGAAGAAAACTGCAAAACTCAATATTGGAGTGGCTGATGGGCGCATGCACTTCAGGAACTACACAACTGGCCAGGGATTTGCCTGGTCCCTGGGTCAGCCAGCAAGATACTCTGTTTTTCAGTCACTGTGCAAAAAATCAGTCACTTTGGATCTGTGTGTGAGGCAGCCAGGGCAAAACAAACTTCCAAAGCCCCCCAGGAGCAGTGAGCACCACCAAGCCCCAGCCTTTGAGAAATA
>WSTH01000392.1:0-25705 GCA_019616345.1 Ceratobasidium sp. 395
CTTGAGAGTGCTTGGAAGTTACCTTGTTCTTGCAAGCATTTGTAAGCGCTTGCATGCAAAAGTGGATTTTGCTGATGTTGAAACCCCAGATCTTAATGAAAGGGGAGGTTTTTCCTGACGTACCTCGTCGATACTCATTGAATACAACCTTACTTTTAAACTTTACATAAGCGCAAGCCACTAGATAGTCGTCTTTTAATAGTCAAAAGACTTTACCTTAAGATTGGGCCAGCGACTTCAAAATCTTAAGCGCCTCCAAGCAACTTAGTCAATCGACTAGAGTGTGAGACTTGCGAACAACCCTCGGAGCCACTTAGTCAATCGACTAGAGTAGAAGACTCATCTTCAGTACTTAGCTAACAAGCACCGCCTAAGTACTTCGGATCGCCACCCTATACAGTCCACAAGGGACACACGAGACACTAAGGGCCATATAGCCACGAGACCACAAGGGTCTAACCTAGCGCCAATCATCAAGCCACGAGTCCAAAGGAACTACCGCCACGCATCAGATCTTAAGTAAGGCTAGTAAGCGCCTTAAATCCGTCACTTTCCGCCCTTAGTACATAGTCCTAGAACAGGTCGTGACACCCTCCAGGTGAGTAGCTAACTGTTTGGGACAGCAGACCACGTGCACGCCGGTCTTTAAATGGCTGCACCGCCTATTATGACTGGGGACCTTCAGCCCCCAGTCTAGGCGTTACGTTTTCTGACATTTGCAGGTGGCCCACTTCACCGGTCCAGCCCACTTCCCAGTCCGGTACGGTATAGTTAGGATAAGTTTGTGAGCTCAAATCGTTTGGCTCATCAAAAAGGGTGCGTCAAACCAGTGGGAGACACAGTTACGTGTGAACATCGTGAAAGAGAAACAGGAGTGAAGCACAATATTCAGGCAGAAAAATATGAGTTAAACCAGACAAGGAAGAAAAGTTGGACAAGCGGGCCGTCTAGTACTTGCCCTTGGCCTCCTCCTCGGCATCTGCGGAATCAAGATCAACTTCCTCATAATTCTTCTCTAGCGCGGCCATCCTCGCGCACCTCTGAGAACTTGCCTGCCTCCATACCTTCGCCAACATACCAATGAACGAAGGCGCGCTTCAAGTGCAGAAAGTTGAACTTCTGGTCAAGGCGGCTCCATGCGGAAGAGATGGTAGTGGTACTGAAAGAAAAATAATTAGACAGCATTGAAAAGCAAATCATGCTTGCACTTACTTTAAGAGCATGCACAAGCTACGGTCAACCTTCGCAAGGTCACCTCCAGGGATGCAAGTCTGGGGCTTGTTACAAATACCAAGCTTAAAGCCGGTAGGACACCACTCAACGAATTGCACGGTGCGCTTGGTCTTGATGTTCTTAATCAGGCTTGAACATCTTTGGGGGCAACGTAGAGCAAGTAGCAAGCCATGAACTTTCCATCCATAGGGTCACACTTGACCATCTGGTTGCCTGGCTCGGAGCAAGAATAGGTCAGCTCGCTGACTGAGTTTTGCTCGTGAGTGGCTTTGGCGGCAGAGATGATCGGTGCACAGGTGGCCAAGGGGAAGTGGATATGAGGGAACCTGAGCGACTCGTAAGTTTACTCTTAAATATGTAAACAACGACCACTTACGGAACCAAGTTGGTCTGGAACTCGTTCAAGTTGATATTCAGGCTTCCATCAAATCGGAGGGACACGGTGATGCTCGAAACAACCTGGGCGATGAGGCGGTTCAGGTTGGTGAAGCCGAGAGACGAGACACCGAGGTTCTTCTTGCAAATATCGTAAAATGCTTGGTTATCAACCTGGGGAACAGTTAGCGTATATCATGTAAGAAGCAGCGCGAACTTACCATGAACGAGCAGTCGGAGTGCTCGAGGGTGATGTGGGTCATCAAGATGGAGTTGTAAGGCTCGACGACAGACGAAAGCTTGGGTGCGGGGTGGACGCAGAATTGAAGCTTAGCCTTCTTGCCGTAGTCGGTACTCAGGCGCTCAAGGAGGAGAGCACCGAAACCAGACCCGGTTCCACCACCGAAAGAGTGGGACACGAAGAAGCCTTGCAGCCCAGAGCGGTTGCCTGTGAGGCGGCGGACACAATCCATTGCACCAGCAAGCAGCTTTCCAGCAGCATAGGTAACGGGCGGAGTGATAGACGAGTTTGGGGCAGCGAATATAGTGGGATCATTGAGGTTGCGCATAACAGGAACAGAGAAACCAGCAAGAGAGCGAGAGTACGCCATCTGGCCGACGGCGGGTCGAGAATTGGCATGCAGCTAAAGTAGATCGAGCACAGTAGAACGCGAGGATGCAAATGAGATTGGATAAGCAGAGTCTTGCAAGCGTAGGGAAAGGGGCGTAGCTAAGATTAGATTAGTGGTTTCTTGTAAGTGTAAGAAAGGTACTCACTTATGATATCGGCAATGGTCAAAGACTCGGAAGTTCGATGTTAACCACAGTATAGAGTGTGGAGGGTGTAGGCATACACCGATGGGCAGTGCATGGATGGTCGAAAATGAGTATTTGGGCCTTGAGGATGGCAGGCTGGTCGAGGGGCTTTGGATCCCGGCAAGTATGATCGAGACTGGCTGGAGCAAGGCAAAACGAACAAGCAATAGAAAAAAACAGTAGAATTGGCGATTGTTGAGGATATTAGAGAATTCTTGCAAACGTAAGATATGGGGAGGGCAGGGATTCAAATCTGGGCGCCATAGACGGCAGTGAAGGAGGTAGAAGGCGACATGTTGTGGAGGCGCACGAAGCGAGAAGAGAGACGTCAGCCGAGACCAGAGAGACAACAGCGGATACATACAGATGTCAAGGGTCGGAGCATGTTTTTACGTCCTGGAGTGACAAGAGAGGGCAAGGAGGGCAACCATGAGGCAGCGATCGTTGGGCGAAGAATGAACGAATGAATGGGATCCGATTGTCGTATGCCAGCCTGAAGAGCGGAAAGTGAAATGCTCAGCTAGGAGAATGGCCAGAGACGCATCTTAACTAGCCATAAGGCGCATGCTATGATTGTGGGGGAGATCCTGGCCGTGAGCTCACGTAAGTGGTAAGGTACCTGAGCGATGAGGTGAGTTAGCATGAGCTCGAATGCGTACGAAATACGTACTATTTTTCTATCGTGCTCGAGTACGAGGCGGTGGAGGACAACTCCAGGCGTTCGATCTCAAAGTCGAAGCGCCGATCCTTGGTTTGGACGAGTCCGGCAACTCGGATCGGCCACTGCCGATTTTGTTTGATCGATCTCGGCCTCGACCTCACCCCAACCTTGCCTCAACTTACTCAACCCAGCTATGAACATGACTTGTAGAGCGCTCTACCAACTCAAACGACGTCCTCGGCGCTATGGCCGGCAAGCGACCATGCCCCTGTTGCAACGAGCCGTATAGCGATTCCCAGATTCGGCGGCATCTGAAGAGCCAGCGAGAGCGCCTTGCGCGCGAGCTCGCAAACCGTTTCGACAATGACGAGGACAACGACAAAGGTGCTGGCGTGGGTGTGGGTGTGGGCGCGGGCAACGACGAGAGAGGTGATGGCGCTGCTGACGGCGCTATCATTGAGGGAGAGGGAGACGTGGGTCTCGGTGACGAAGACGTTCATATGGGAGGTCAGTACATTATATGTATCTATAGCAACTCACTGGCTAATATCTACTGATTTCACAGCCTGGAACTAGCACATCCGGCCGCTGAGATGGGCCCAGACGACGCCGGACCAGCGCCCGCCAACGCTCCCCGGGCAGACGCCCCTCGCGGCGTTATCGGAGACTATGGTAAGCACTATGTATTGTTCAAAACACAAGTACTAACAACCAATTATTAAAGCTCCAATACGGGGGATAGTTCAAAACCCCCCTGTGATCATTGACGACAGGGGCGAGCTGCCCGAAGAGTCCGACGGCAGCGACGACGAAAATGAAAATGGCGAGGAAGGCGAGCCCGAGTACATCGAGCATGACCTTCCGCTCAATCTGGATCCCCTCAACGAGCCCAGAATTGCCGACGAGGAGATGCGCAGGATACTCGCGCTCGAGCTAGGGGGTCTAGCCGCCAACAAATGGGATGGGGTGTGTAAGTACGCATTCACTTAGGCGTATACAGTATGCTAACCTATACACCTAGATGCACGCTATCTATCGACCAGGGACGAAAATACTCTTCGCCTCCTGGCCACCCGCCTTCATACGCATTTTTCGCGCCAGACATGGCTTGATCTTTGCCACGGACGCTGTTGGCCGTTCAGACTGCCCGCCAAAGCTGTTGCCTAGCGCCGCCTCCGGATTCTCGCGAATCTTGAGAGCGCCTCGTACGACTGCTGTCACTCGAGCAGCCATCGACCCGACACCTTACTCGATAATTCGGCCCCTTCAACCGAGGACAAACCGCGGCGCAAATTGAAGCGCGCATTGAAGCCGGTTCAATTACTCGGTACGGTCGGGTTCGCTTAACAGAGGAAGACGATCGCATACGTACCGCCGCATTGATTGATAAAGACCCAATCGCGCGTGACGATTCATTCATTAAGGTATGTATGACTTTTAGTATTTACACATACTCTATACTCATGCACGTAATAGTACGATCTAGTACCAGACGACGACGCGTCCGAATACTCGGGATCTGACCATCCATACCTCGAAGCGCAGTATGACCGGCTGTTAGATATCTACCACCTACGGTTCAATAATATGTAAGTGTCGTATCAATATGGGATAGTTCTTGTGCTTACATACCTAGCAATGGCACCCGTAAGGAGTTCCTGCTTGGATGGGTTCAGGTATGCGAAACTGGAGCTCTTGACGCTGGGCTATCACAAAACCCCTACGTGACGTTCGACATGGACCAGATAGTCCGCCTGAGCCCCCAGATGATCAACATGCAGACCGTTGTCGCCGTCGTAGGGAGACTGCATATCACCGGGCACATGGGCGATAGTTGATCGCAGTCGGGATAACGCGCGTACGCAGTTTCTCGATAAGGAAGGAAACGTCGAATTTGAGTTTGAACCGGAATCAATTTTGTCTAAATGTACACACGATTATATATCTGCATAAATCCACTAGCACACTCGAGCCGAAGTACCTACGGCACTCGAACACAAGTGCTGAGAGCACTTTTAGAGTGCTTTTCGGGCCTTCATGCATTTTTTGTCAGCGCCGATGGAAGCGTGAAAGTGCCGCCTCGGTACCGGTAACTTGACGTAAGTGCCATCGGAACGCGTTCCAAGTGCCTAGTGCCTTTGAAACTAGGGTCGAGTACCCCGAAATGCCACAGTGTTGTATTACACATTCATCCAATCCAACCCTCCCATTGGACCAGAATAGCACGGTCGAACGAGTCACCCCGCACCCATGAAATCAGAGTGACCGTCTAGTACTATGCTGTCTGTGCTGTTCGCGTCATATTAGCTGCAAGCTATCCACCAACTGCGTCTTGGATCTCTATACTCACCCCCTAATAATACCTCTCCCCGGTATCCTAACCTTCTCCCTCCATATTAGCCATCAGTGACGCAGGATTATCGATCTGTTTATTCGCACTCAACGAGGAAAATACAGAGGGATAAGCTAGCTTAGTTTGGTAGGGATTGAGGATCAATCGTCGCTGGGGTGGAGAAAAGTGCAATTCGAGGGTCTCAACAGGGTCCCCTCTACACCGTGGCAAGTGGCTAGTACATGGCTCCCCATTCTTCACCCGATCTGAACTTTGAAAACTCAGCCTGAGTCGTCCAGTATCCATATAAACCGCTAATTTGACTTCTACATAAGCATATAAGTATTCGGCGCATATTGCGGAACCGGTTAACGAAGGCGTTCTAGAACATAGCCTCGCTGAAAACACGCCATGTCCGCGCATCGAGCTGATGTGGTAGGGGAAAATGAGGAAACCCTTAACCCCCTTTCTCTTCTTCGACCACCACTCTTCTAACTTGCTAACATTTAAAACAATCACACCTGCTAGTCTACGACCACGATGTTCAAGCGACTCAAACGCATCTCAGACCGCGCCGAAAAGACCATACGCCGCACTTTCGGAGCACCTACTCCTGAGGCTCAGAAGGTCGAACTAATATACACCGACTGGAAAGGGCTGAAGGCCCTAGTCGACTTGTTGAATGAGGATCCGGGTCCATGCAAGCCACTGGCGCCAGTAACCGGCCAACTGTTGATCTACGTGGAGAAGTACGATGTAAGGGTAGAAACGCATAGAATTCGAAAGAGCTCTACAATTGACGCTCTCCAATTCTTAGACCCAAGCTCGCACTCACCCGGAGTATGCTCAACAGAGTGTGGATCTAGATGACCTGTGCCTTGAACTTGGGAAGCTTATTAGCCCCGCAAACTCATCATCTGTTGGCGCCGGGAGCATCGCCAACCTCGTTCAGTGAGTCCTACAGGAAAAATCAACGGAAGCCATGTCGTAGCTGACCTTGTTAAAGCGCTCTCAATCATGAAATCAATACGCTACCTGACGAAGCGGAGGAACCTGGTATGGAAGGAGAAGAAACCACGACGACAATAAATATGCATATAGCGCTCAAGAGCTATGCTCGAATCCGAAAGCTGCTAGCGCTCTTTGTAGTCAGTTCTGTCTCGCCTATCTGATTACCGAACATGACGCTAATATGAAACCAACAGATGTCTGAAAACACGAACCTGTGGAAGATGGGGGTCAGTGAGATCGAAGTGAGTCATGAAAAACCTTGTCCTCTTGATATCCGATCCAATTCCATTTAGGTCACCGGGTTGATAGTCCTCCCTCGCGCTCCCGAAGCGCATTATAGGTATGCCGGGCCAGGTGCTGTACCTCGAAACGGATGTATGCAGAATACGCGTGTCGCCGTATTGCAGGACCTTCGGGACTGGGTGTACTATGGGAGATCTCAAAACATACTATGGCTGAATGGTACGGCTTGAACAGGAAAAACCACCATCATGTATAGCTTTTGTGAGTATCTGGAAGGCTCCGGTCGGCTGTCAGCTAGTTTTTTCTGCTCTCGGAAACATCCGTCATGTCGGGACGTGAGCCGGATGGTATCCAGTATCTCGTATCAGCTTGCTACGCAATCCCGTCCATACCGATGTGTGCTCTCACGCGTATTGAGTCAGGATCCGGAGGTCGTCAAACGATCTATCAATGAGCAGGTCGAAAGACTGATACTTGTCCCGCTACAAACCGTCGCACATACAGTTCACGCCGATCCAGTCATCGTGATCGACGGTCTTGACCAGTGCGAGGATACAGAGTCCGCCAAAAGCGCCCTAGATGTGATACTTAGGCTTGCGTCCGACCTACCTGTCAGGTTCCTTGTCGCTAGCTGCCCTAGTCCTGGCATACGAGGTCGCATACGAAAACTCCAAGCCAAGCATAACATACCGCTCGAGTTACGACTGGATGAGCAAGACCAGACCGTCGTGCAAGGTGACATACGAGGGTACTTGGCGGTCAAGCTGGAAAGCCTAGCTCTGACTGTTGACGATTTGGAACAGCTTCTTCGCCGTGTGGGGGTGCTATTTTTTTATGCACAAATCGTAGTCGACTATCTTACCGACTCGGCAGGTGCACCAAATAATACGACACGGCTGAATGATCTACTCGACATCTCTTCTTCAAGCGACGGCATCCAGACCAAAGAGACATTGGACACCTTTATGCTTGAGAAGTTGCTTGAAGCTGCAAGGCCGGCCACAACAGAAAGTGAAGAGATGAAGCTGGTCATAAGTACTCTGGTCTCTGCCCAAGAGCGACTATCAGTCAACGCTATCGGCGGGCTACTCTGCCTAGACTTAGTTCACGTAGTTGGCGACTTGCTCCACTGGCTTCTGCCGGTTCTACGTGTGTCGCCGACCGATAGCCGAGCCATATTTGTTGACGAGTCATTCACCCAGTATCTATCAAATAGTTCTTCTATTAGCGAGCTTCTCTTGGATCAGGGTGAACTCAACGAGCGACTTACGCATGCCTGTTTCAAGGTTATATGCTCAGTGGATCCCCCATTCAACATCTGTAATCTACAGTCGTCATACCTACAGGATCGAGAAGTGTCAGACCTGAGCGAAAGAGTTGAGGAGGCAATCCCGTCGGAGTTAATTTACGCATGCCGCAGATGGGCAGGTCACATAACGCTTGCGGGGCGGTCTGACAGCATTCTTTGTGATCTTGAGGCATTTCTATCTACTAGACTACCCTTATGGATGGAGATTCTTAATCTAAAGCGTTGTACGGGTGAAGGTGTTGAGATTCTGTCAAACGCACGAGCGCTAGCAGAGGTATCTGATTTTGTTTGAACCGGAAACGTCATTGCTGACTAAATCCAGATAGAAAAGAGCTTAGACAGCGTACAGGACGCTATGAAGGATGCCGGCCAATTTGTTGAATCGTTCTCATCGGGGATTATAACAGGCAGTACACCCCACATCTATCTCTCGCAACTTCAGTTCTGGCCACAGCATAAGAGGACGTATCAATGCTATCGCCATCGACTTGGAGAATTTGTGAACCAAACCCACGCAGATGGTCATACAGACCAGATCAGGTCAGTTTGCAACTCTCCAGATGGCGCATATATTGCATCGGGGTCTTACGACAACACCATTCGGATCTGGGATGCACATACTGGCAAGCCTATAGGTCAGCCACTCGCAGGTCACACGGGCCGGGTCAACTCAGTTACATACTCCCCTGACGGCGCATGCATCGCATCTGGCTCTGATGACCAGACCATCTGGATCTGGGACGCACGCACCGGCAAGCCGGTCAGTCAGCCGCTCGCAGGTCACACGGGCCGGGTCAACTCAGTTACATACTCCCCTGACGGCGCATGCGTTGCATCTGGCTCTGATGACCAGACCATCTGGATCTGGGATGCACACACCGGCGAGCCCGTTGGTCAGCCGCTCACAGGTCACACACGTGAGGTCAACTCAGTTGCATACTCCCCTAATGGCGCATACATTGCGTCTGGCTCTTGGGACAGCACCATCCGGATTTGGGATGCACGCACCGGCAAGCCTGTAGGTCAGCCATTCAGAGGTTACGCATATGCGGTCTGGTCAGTGGCATACTCCCCTGACGGCGCATACATCGCGTCTGGCTCTTTGGACAAGACCATCCGGATTTGGGATGCACGCAATGGCAAACCTGTGAGTCAGCCACTCACAGGTCATACAGACAGAGTCTACTCAGTTGCATACTCCCCTGATGGCGCATATATCGTGTCTGGCTCCATGGATCATACCATCCGAATCTGGGATACACAAACCGGCAAGCCTGTAGGTCAGCCACTCATAGGCCATACAGATGTAGTCTACTCAGTCGCATATTCCCCTGATGGCACATACATCTTGTCTGGCTCACAGGACAACGCAATCCGCATCTGGTTTGCCCCTCCACCGCCAGAGCCAGAACTAGTCCAACTGTTCACACCACTCCAACGCACAACTACTGAACCTTTTCGCCGTCCCTTTTGGACTGTTCTCAAATCCACAAATCGGACTTCCCACAGCCCTCGGCCAAAGCGTATCATCAAAGAAACTGATATAATGCTGAAACAGCAAGGTACGCTTTTGTGTCTCGCTTTTTACTCGCATTTGTGATATCAGTCATTCACACCAAACTCTTTCGTATCAGCCGCTGTTATCCCCCCAATCACCGCTTCTCCTTATGACTGGATGCTGAACGAGGATGGCTGGGTGGTCGGTCCGAGCCAAGAGCGACTAGTCTGGGTCCCGCCGGACCTGCGAGGCAAAGTTGCACCGTCACGCACCAAAGCAATCATATCCTCAAAGCCGAGCGTCTTTTTTGATTTTCGTCAGGCAAAATTGGGACTCGATTGGCCTGACTGCTACAACCCTTCCTCGTGAATCATCAGCTATCTTCTGTGTTTGACGTAGACAGGTTATCTATTTTTCCTCAGTAGGCCAAAGAAATGAACGGCCAATTACTTGTCTCTAATGAGTGTAATCCGATTTTAACTTCGAGTAAGGCTACTGGCCAAATATTCGCATAAGTACATCTGCGTGCCCTTTCCTCAAAAGAAGTGTGCAGAGACCGAATGACAACTCAAGTATAGATTGCGGATAAACGCTTTCTCGGCACGAACCACCGTGTAAGGCTATCGACGACGCACTTCTTTGCGCTGTCTGTACTGAATAACGGAAGCTTGTCGCACAAGGAGATTTCTGAGAGCATAACGGAGTATGCTGATGCGCAGAAAGAACACGAGTTGAGCTCCTACATGCATGGTACATCACGTCTCACTATGATATAGATTATAACTTAACATGATGTTTGATCGAGATTGTAAGTATATAACTCTACATCGATACGCGGCTTTCAACTGAACCTGTATTGTATCCTTTTCTATAACCTATCGCGAGACAACATATAAGGCAGATCTTAATAAGAGACACGACACCATGCGCGGCACGGTGTAGGACATCCCATAATTTATGTATGGAGTCAGTACTACTAACGTCGTAATGCATCACTCACCTTTTGCGAACATAATCCACAGACACGTAACAGCGTGGGGATCTTGAGGCCGTTCTATGCGATCGGTGTACTCGACATCCCATTCGTATCGACATCCAGACTAAGACTGCAGACGACCATGCGAGCAGAATCACACCTTACTGCACGCTTGGCTCTAGACTACACTAAGACCACGGGTTAGCTAACCTCACGAATAGTCGGGCTCAGGGTATGGTAAGTACTCAGTGTAAATATACCGTACTCTTACATACACACTATATACTGTATACAAACATGTATGTGATGAACTCTAGTTTCGCAGACCGGTTGTGTACAAGATGAATTTGAAATAATGAGGTCACATAGCTCCAAGTCACTCAAAATTTCGGAGCTATCCGGACCCGGAACTCTTACTTAACTCATAACAGGAAGGGGGGCACCCGCTTTTCCCAAATCTGTGTTCTCATCTGGCGTTTGGGCTGGTACAATTCCCCTCAAATCTGCATGGGTACTAGGGCCAGTAGTAATAGGTTTAATTTAATCTCGAGTCATGTAAACTCAAGTCTTTTCCAATGGCGAGAGTCTTGATTGATTTCGCTTTATTCTCTGCTAGGAGAATTTATTTATCGCATCTCAGCCCGTATTTATACCTTACGAGAACCTCTGAGTCGTATGCATAAGTACTACACACAATGCTTGCCTCAATTATCTGACTCACTCGTGCTCGTACGCTTGATGACATTCGCGCGGTTTTGCATAACGCCTATATCCCCTCAACACTTACGGAGGGCTTGATATGTTCAGTACAGTGATCTACCATAACTTGCACCAGCAGTTTTTGTTTGTCCCTGTACACCATGTCACCTCAATTAACATGGATGTAAAGTACATAGAGAGTTATATATAGCCTATGAGAACATTACTCTAGCTTATCTCGACATTCTGCTTGAAACTGGCGGCTGCAACGACACGGGAACGCGAAGCGCTGGAAAACGTGAGCCCACCACTACTTGCACCAGCACGTGCATCAAGGTTTCAACCAATCGCCAGCCCGCGACGTCAGCATGTGACGGTCACTCGTCCTCGTCACCCTCTCCTTCGTTAGAGCAACTCCTTCAATCGAGCTTGCTTGTGTCATCTTTTCAGCATTTAATGTGCTCGGTCAGCCATTTGGATAGTTTAATAGAAGTGAAAGTCGCGGTGGGGTAAGAGATACAGAAGGTAGCTTGAAACGGAAAGATTGGTCAGCGTCACCCGTCACCATGAATTTCTTGGGGTACACCTACCGCATTCACGTTGCAAGATCACCGGGGACAGATACATTGTGCTTTATGCATGAATCGATAGCCATAGGTGTATAATGATACCATGTACTCTCAGACTTGCTATCCCTCTAGTTGTACTATACATGGTTAAGTGAAGGGAAATCTGAGAAAGCCGTCACAGCATAACATGAGTTCACGAATGTCATTTTTTCCCGGTCATAGAAATGTGAAAAAATGACCATCATATGCGCAGAGGTTCATTGATACTACATGCATACTTTCAGGATATTTGAAGCCAAACTCACGGTGTTTCATTGGAGGTGGTGCAAGTAGTGGTGTGGTGCAAGTTATGGTAGATCACTGTATAGGCTAACTGAAGATGTTTTCCAAACGTGCGGGCTGGGAATAAGTAGAGAACATCGGCGCGCGCAGACCGGCGCCACTGTTGATGTATGCGCGTGCCGCGCGATTAGTTGCCGAGCCTTTCACTTGGTGATACCTTTGAATAACAAGCCGCTTTCAACCCATGAAGAGAAAATTACCCGTTCTTAATTGACCAAAACCGCCCTAAGAACCCCTAACTTCCGAACTCTCGGCCACGCTACCCAACCACGGCTAGGTAGCTTTCTCCGAGCTCATACATGCGTGAAACTCACTTTTTTTTTTGTAACATATGATGCATCGCCCACCGGCGCCAGCGCCTCAACACCGCCCACTCCATCCTCGTGTCTATTTTCTCACTCGAGAAAAGGGGCGTCGTGACCCCATGACCTGTTACCCCAACCAAAATATCGCAGCAACAAACCAAACTTGTCACATGGACCAATCGAGACAAAGCACGTGGGACCACATGACGCGATCAAACCCAAATTGGCAAAAAACTCCACAGCGCGTATCACATGACGCGAGGCTATATCATCCCCAACCCCAATGTCTCGACTCTTGAGCTTTCTCCACAATACTCTCCTACCGCTATGAACTCGACGTGCGCGCCTACGCCTGTGCTCTCTATCTATCGACGTGTAATATCTGTTATCGGCTCTGGGGACATTACGAGGAGTAGTGGATTGACGAGACGGAGGTTATTATGGCCAAGTTGGAGATCGTGGCGGGATCAGAGAACGTCATCGGCGGCAGCAGTCGACCCGCCCAAGTGGCCAACATGGCTGTCATTCTCTGCGCTGTCCACTCTTGCCACCCAAACATTTTCGGCCGAGTCGAACGTGCGCCCCAACGAACAGGAGCGCAAACGTGCTAAACGACGGCCAGACCTCAACTCCACCATCTACAACCTCATGAGCTCTCCTGCGTTATTCGATCCTGTGCGTGCCCCTAGGAATAAGATAGTACTATGCCACGGTGAGCACTAGGCGTGTTGGGGTTGAGCTAGAATAGGTCGGCTAACGATCTGGGGGTTGGGTCGCGGTAGGACTATACGGGTTCGACGTCCGAGGGCCGAGCGCTTTCCCTAAACTGCAACTCCACTACTGGTCGAACGTGCTGGACGTACTGAGGGGCAAGGTTGGAGCGGACGTAGTCGTTACAGGTGTGCCTGGGTATGCCTCGTCACTGTTCATTTCGATTTTACTTGGCTAACGCCCACCACAGCACCGGTTCGATACAAGACCGTGCAGCCCTCATGCACAATGTTCTCGCCGAACGGGTGCCTAATCAGTCGATCAACTTTATCGCTCACTCGATGGGCGGTCTAGACTGTCGTCACCTTATCTCTCGTATCCAACCGAAAGAATATGACCCAGTCTCGCTTACTACGATCTCGACACCACACCGTGGCAGTAGTTTTATGGACTGGTGTGCTGCGAACATCGGGATTGGGGAACTTGGCGAGGCGGTAGAGGAGGCAGCAGAGAAGGCCGGAAGGCGATACGTCCCTCCTTACTCGTTGGACGCGCCACTCCTAGCTCGCCCACAAAATCGTGCAGAAGCTGCCCAGTCTCTTCTCGCCCAACTTGCCACGCTCCCTCAATCCCTAACGACCATGCTCCTCGCCCTCCTCGACTCTCCCGCCTACGCGAACCTGACAACACATTTCCTCTCGACATGGTTCAACCCCCAAACACCGAACGTGCCCGGAGTCAAGTACTTCTCGGTCGGCGCCCGCGCTCCATCGGACATGTCCGTCTTTCACCCTCTATGGCTACCAAAAACCATCTTGGACGCTGCGGAGGCACAACATACTGGCAAGACGCCCGAATGGGGGAGCGAAGAGTCTCGGGACCGGCCTCGATGGAAAGGACACGACGGTCTAGTGAGCGTCGCCAGTTCCAAGTGGGGCGAATTCCTCGGCGTCATCGAGGGCGTCGACCACTGGGAGCTCCGGGGTGCCGGTTTACTGCGAGGACCAAAAGATACATCATCCGGATGGACCGAGTGGGCAAAGTCGTTTGGAATCTGGCGAGACGAACGTGCGCGTGAGACAATCGTCCAATCGGCTGTTGACGGAAGTGAGGAGGGCAAGAAACGTGCGGCTGTGACTGCGGCGTTGGATTGGGTCGTGAACACGGTGTCGTCGTCGCATGCTGCGAACCCTGGTGGGGATCGCGATCCGGCCGTTGAGGAGAGCAGACGGAGGAGCAAGGCGAGGAAGGAGGGCGTGCCTGTGTGGGATGTCGAGAGGTTTTATGTTGCGCTTTGTCGCAGGCTTTATGATGAGGGGCTCTGATTTTTTTTATGATGGTATCTTGTGCTATGACTTGACGATGGATCATATGTTGTATAGTTATTTGGATGTTTTCAGTTTGTTTTATACCCGATTAATGATCATGCTTTATTGTAATCTTCCACTCTAGCCGTCGATCCAGTCGATTAGTCGTTGATGACGTCAATCACGGAATCAAAGAAGGTTCCGGATCACGTTGACTCAAGTCCTGCTTCGAACGCTCTCCATCCCAGCCTAGCAAACTAACAGAATAAAGTCCATCCAAGGCCGAGGGGTGAGATCAACTAATAATCACTGGTGCTTGAATCGACATCAAAGCTTATCAAACTTTACAGCACATATATTTAACTCCACCATTCATCGAGTCTCACGATAACTTAACAAAAATCAATCAATAACACAACCACTCCTCCTCCGCCCGGCCAAGTCTCGCTCTAGCTGAGTAATTGGGTTTCGTAGCTGCTCCTGAGCTTCTCCATCTGTCGTCCGCTGCGCGTTCTTAGTCCTCTCAAGCTCTGCCCTCACACGATCCTACTCCGCCTGAGCCGCTCACTGGCTAGCCTTTGCCGCCTCGACCTCCTGCTTCCACCGAGCTTGTTCCCGACCGAACACGGATGGCACCTTCCATATCCTGTTTGGCTTGCTCGATCTCCAGATGGCGGCGCTCGTTCAGCAATTGAAACCCTCGTTAAAGAGTCTTTTACGGGCCTGTCGCCGAGGGTTTCTTCTGGTCGGTGAGCTCTTTTTGGATCGACATGGTTCATGTAATTTGGGCTCCCAACAGCATTCGAACAATCTCGTGCGCTGAGGTTTGGTTTTTATGTCTTCAGCATGCCATTTTGCGCTCTTTTGGAGAGCCGGTTGAAAAAAGTCGGCATGATTCCGAAGCTCAGCTTCGCGCTCGAGTTCGATGGCTAAGGGAGGATGTAACCACAGGTTGATCACGATTGATACGTTGGAGAGGGAACTATGGCTACACAGTTGATGAAGGACATTGAACGCGCGACGGGAGACGCCACCAACTCGGTTGTCCGTGATACGATGGAGATGTATAGTTCCAGTGAGTTTGTAGCCTTCTTTGTATCTTAATTTAATTCAAAAAATCAATAGCTGTGCGAGGAATCGGTCCGAAGAAAGAATAGCGATCCGCTGCAGAACGTCGATACCCGAGAGGTGCATGTATCTTCAAACCGGGAGTGTCGAACAACACAGCCTGACGACCATCCACCTCGAAGCTTAGACTTTGCGAGACGTCTTGCGCACAGGCGTGATTTTCATAGCCGACCAAAAGACTGCTACCGCTATCGTCGCCGACGAACTTAACAACAACCGAGCCAAACAACTTGCGAAGGCGCTTGACTACACCTCCAGAAATCCCGGCAGGACTGTGAGATAGCTCGCAACTTGTTTCCAAATCCCTACATCTTTAAACCCTCCTATCGTCCGATTCGATGTTCGGCCACTCTAGACCTGTCACGTTCAAGATATCCTCAATGCTCTCGTTATCTCGCTGTACTGGTCTATCTGTTGCACTTCCTAGTGCTTTAGCCAGTGAGACTGGCTAAGTTGAACGCGTACGCAGCCAAAAGAGCTAGACTGTCGAGGGACTTCGGAGGTTTCAACGGCTCTGAGACATTTGAACGAAGAGTTATGCGCTATATATCCCGCCACAATCGTGCGTGACTTTGAGACGGAGACCTGAGATCACAGGTCACGCGGCTAACAAGTTCTCATCGTCATCGCTGCTCGAGCAGAGCCACCATACGTTTCGTAATGAGCGATCGGCCATCCATGACGTCACGTCGGGACCAAATAATCTTCCGGATAACCGAGACTGATCTACCTCCATCTCGGGTATAAATACTCGCCTTGGACCTGTACCTTCAGCTATCTCCTTCATAATACAATATACCTCACAACCACGATGTCCGAGAAGACTATGCGTGTGATATTAGTCAAAAACAAAGGCGAATCGGCGGACGATCTTTATATTGGTGAGCGACCAAAACCAAGCCCAGACGCAGAGGAAGTATTAGTCAAGGTTTGCTTATGCTTCATTGCGTTCAAGCTCACGATGCATTAAACATTCCACGCTTTTAGGTTGTTGCATTTGGCTTAAATCGAATGGACATCATGTGCGTTCACTCGCTGATTGTTCTCATTCATGCATTGATCACTAAATAAACTCCCAGGCAACGAAAAGGCGGCTACCCGGTCCCTCCAGGAGCTTCAGATATTCTTGGTGTAGAGTTTTCGGGTACGATCGAAGAGCTTGGAAGTAAAGTCACTGGATTAAGTGTTGGACACGAGGTGATCGGGCTAGCCTATGGTGTGAGTTCCCTGCGCCCTCTTCGACAGTCTTTGGACTAATCTCCGATCTGAATACGATAGGGAGCGTATGCAGAATACTTAACTCTCTCCGCGGGAAATATCATACCAAAACCTAAGAACCTGAGTTGGATCGAGGCGGCTGCCATTCCGGAAAACTTTATCACTGGTTCGTGTGCATGTTTCGTTCTATCGTCATATGCGGATCTTGTTCTATTCCTGCGCAACGTGTAGCATTCCAAGCCATAATCAAGATCTGTGAGCTCCAAAAAGGCGAAGATGTCTTGATTCATGCAGGCGCAAGCGGCGTAGGCGTAGCTGCTAATCAACTTGCAGGTTTTTATGGCGCGTAAGTCTACACTATTCGAACTTCTTGACCACTTCTTATCTAAATCCACTGTAACATGTAGGAGACACGTAATTACAACCGCCTCATCTAAACAAAAACTCGACTTTTTACACAATATGCCGAAGGGATCGACTCATGGGATCAATTACCGAGAGCAGAATTTTGCCGAGGAGGTTAAGAAAATTACAGGTGCATATGTCTCTCATGCTTCTCCCGGCCAGACACTGATGTTCTATGGGCGTCCGGACCAGATAACGAAGGCGTAAACGTCATCATTGACTTTATCGGACCTGATTACTGGGCTAAGAACATCGAGGCCATCGCCAAAGACGGCCGAATGGTCCTGTTGGCCACGATGAGTGGTATTACTCAAACTCCTTTCTAATTATTGTCTTGGTGACAAAGAGCGACTATAGGTGCTGAAGTAGAAAAGGTCGATTTACGCCAAATCCTTTACAAGCGGGTACGGATCCAAGGCTCAACGCTCCGCGCCCGCTCCCCTGCGTACCAAGCCAAATTGATCGGCAGGTTTTGGAAAGAATGTGGTAATGCTTTCGAAAGCGGAGATTTGAAGGTTTATATCCATGAGGTGAGTTCACCCCTCACAATGAAGGCTGCGATAACTCATTGGGGAGCGACTCGGAACGCAGACATACAAGTGGCAGGACATATCCCAGGCGCATAAGGAGATGGAAGAGAATAAGACGATGGGCAAGATTATCGTTGAGATCGCCTGAGAAATTCAAGAGCGCGTGCGGTTCTGATGTATACCGCTAAACTGAGACTTATACAACTGGCCCACGAATACTTGAGGACCAAGGCAGTTCCACCTCTTTGATTCTGTACACTGCCCCACTAGAAAATACATATTTGAAGTGAGGATTTTGTGAAACCACGGTCATGTAGCTTATGAAACGAGTAGCCAAGTCAGTATCATTTACTTTCAACGAGCTCCAATCTCCAATTCTTGAGCGAAACACCAGGATTGTCCGGTATCAATCCCGCCTGATGAACACGAAAACTAAGACAAGAAGTTCTAATTTTGCTTTTTTGTTTCTAACCTTTGGAGGGTTGATTGCCGCTCGTGAGAGAGCATACCATAGGTAGAGCTTAATATCGGGACTCTTGACATATAGCCTAGGCGCATATAGGCTCAGTTATGCTGGTTTTCTTTCAGAGGAAGCCCCAACTAACCGATGCTGCCCTGCCTTAGATCCGCCTTCGACTTTAAACCTTTGAGCAGAGCGGGAAGTCCGTAGGAGTGAGTACGGCCTTGGATTGGTATCGCATGAGACATATACGTTATGCTTGGTGTTTTTGATTGCGACTGTGTTGTCGGATTGGTTGAAGTCGATTTGGAACTGTAGGCGAATTGGAAGTTGATATATATGAGCGAGATACAGACATGAACATTGGAAAGATAGACATCAGCTTACAATTTGATTATTTTTCGGGTTAAGAGGACTAATATTTAGCCTAGTTCCCTCGTTATCAGACTCGAGGGTCAAGCAGTCGTTGTTCATCGCGAACAAGCAATATGGTCCACTCTTGAATGCTTTCGCCATGTTTTGTGAGAAATTGACTTGGAATGAAGATGGGGGGAGTTTAGAGCACGGATCAGAGTCTTCGAACCGGGCTTTATAGGGGGCTAGCAGGGGGTTTCTTCCGCTCAGCTGACGATCCATTCAGCAATCAGTCCGGGACGTCATGTATGCGCAGGACGACCTTCCCTACTTGTGTGGGCGCAACAGTGGATCTACGAAACCGCACTCACTACACCACAGCGAAGGTGCCCAGTTATGGAACCTTAGCATGCGCAGCATACTACGCCAATACCCAAGTCACCCAGGATAATACGCAATTCAACGCCTGCCAGAGACATCACTAACCATTTAGGCTTGTATGCAAACTATAAAGGGGATTACTGTATGCCGGATTTGGGGTTCTAAGAAACGGCATAGAGTGGGACACGTGGTGCATTGATGATTGAATTGGTTCGCTATGTAGGTTGGCGTGAGGATTGTTGAAGATGTCGGAGTTATGAGACAATAGAGGATCTTATAGAGCGATACACGTGGCCCCAATTTGGTATAAATGTAATAGGAAAGACTGGTTATTACATCCTAAGAATTTACCCAGTCTTCAAGCTGAATATAGTACGTAGTAAGCATCCTATCAAAGCTCATTATACGGAACTAAGTTTTGACTCACAAATGCGATTCTTGCCCTCGTTATTAAACATAAGGCTCTGCGCCCCCACGGAAAGTTCAGCCAACATATATCCGACCGTTAGGCCACAGAGCACGGAGAAACCTAACAGATTAACGAGCCTCAGTCGGATACATCAAATCATTGAGTCCTAATACCTTTGGCAACGCATATGACCTTCGCCGGGACTAATCCCTACGAAACCAACTTTTTTAACGTGAAGTTCAAAGAACTTAGTATGTACGGTCTTTTCTCTAGATTCTTTTATACGATCTTCCTTCACTACGGCTGTGTTAACCCGCAAATGCGTCAAATTCGGCATGCTTCTCCCATAATACCTTAAATCATGGAAATTTATGCGTTGATCCCACAAATTGAGTCGTTTTATATGGAAGAATGTCACATCTGACAAAGTCGATCTCAGTTCAGCGGTTTGTTTCGCTTCCCCACCGCCTGATAGGCTTAGTTGCTCGAGGTGGAGAAGTGAGAGTATGGTAACTATACTTCTGGGTTCGTGAGAGTCCTGGAATAGGCGCATTTTGGATATCGAGAACGCTTTGATATTTGGGCTGCCCGTTATGAGTGTCGTCAGCATTATCGTTAGGTTACCCACGTGTGCTAGCGAATATTCATGGGAAAAGCGTAAGTGTACCGACGTCAATTGTCGTACGATGCTCGGTAGACGCCAGACCTCTCCGAAAGCTTCGATGCTGGGGATAAACCGCAAGCCTAGATGATTTAGTCGAGGAAAGCCTTGTCCAGTTGCGCAGTTGATCAATGGAGATAAACCAAAATTGTAGCTCAGGTCAAGTTCAAGGCGTTCCAGATTCAATAACGAGTGCGCCGCTTTGAATCTGAACATGTATGTACTGGTAGATAGACTTCGAAGTGGGATTGAAGATATATGTTGAGTTATCGAGGTAGCACTGGACGGGTGACGAGCTTCACGACCAATATCGTACTGAGGATCGCAGAAAATCTCCAGAGTGTGCACGTTGGAACATTTTTCGGCAAGCACACAAAGCACAGTGATAGCCGCAAACACGGAGAGCTTGGGGGATATTTCGAGGTCCGAAAGTGGCGTCCGAAAAACGCGTAGGGATGGCGAGAGAAACATGAGTAGCAGGGACAGTTGGGGATGTTCACCATTATCATTCCATTTCAGGTTATGGAACGAAAGCGAAAATATGTTTGGCAAAAGGGGATTATGGGCGGCGAATCGTTGAAGGTGATCCAGATTAGAAAATGTGTAGCGATAGTCCTCGAACTTGAAAACCTCGAGATCACGGACGAATTCAGCGTAAAACTTGAGTCGCATGAGGTCGTTGCCTTCGAGCGATCGAGGTATCTTCTAAAGGGAGTAGCTCAGCGAAAGATAAGGGATAGCTGGTTGTTACGTGCAATGTTTACCGCTTTGTTTCCTTTATCAATTCTCACGGCCGCGCCAGGTAAAAGCGCGAAGATTTGTTCTGCCCCTTTTACACGTCTCCAAAACCGTGGCACTAGTAAATGAAAAAGTAGTTTACAGCTCAGCATTAGGGCGTGCCCAGTGGTGTAGTCATTTATCTCAAGAATTGCCTCAACGAGTTCAGGAATCCCAGCGAGGCGCACCAACATGGTGGCAAGTGGACGTTCACATGACGAGGTCATGCTGAGTCAGCGGATGTCAACGTGCAAGTTACATCACACAAAAACGCGAACCAACAAAGGCTACCCAACATCAAGTGTATCAAACTAGGATTTTTGCCGTGATATTTCGCACTTACCATACTGTGCCGCAACGTGAGCCATACATGGAAGCTGTATCCTTCAGCTACACACACACTTGATCCTCAAATAGCACGAGGATGAGCGGCGTCGTAGGACCCCCGGCAGTGGGATGGGCTTCGAGCTCAACGGCGTAACTCATGAGCCCATCTAGCTAGCACAGATAAGTAAAGTGAGCTCTTAATGATCCACTTACCATACGATAGAACTCTGCTTTGTTTGCTCAATGAGATACCAAGAAGATGCAGCGTATCTCTAGAATGAGTGGACCCAGGGAGGTAAGACAGAGCCTCCAGAAGGGTTTAAAATGGCTAACGGAACCATCAGACTGTGTATTATAGCACATGGTGGGGGGTTCTAACGCCTTGCATCATGAGCTTGCATGCTAAACAATTATCAAAGTAAAAGAAGCCGAATAGAGAGCCTAACAGTTCGAGGTTCAAAGTTCTCTGCTCAACCCACACTCAACTGGCTTCCTTTACCGGTAAGAAGAGATAAACGGTAGAATTCCATAATAAATAGCGCTAGAGCATCAGAGCAGCCACAATGGGTTAGCCAGAGGTGTATGAGTAGTTCTTATGTATGCTTCTGCTTTGGTTGTGGTATATGCATGCAGGAATAATGATATTGATTGTATTACAGCGCTTTGCAAAAGTACTTGCCGGTTCGGATTTCAAGCACTCGAGCGGAAGCAAATAGAAGGGCAGTGCAAAGAAGAAAAACGCGTGTGGCGCAACGCATTGGGGCTTAATTAGCTTCAAATATGTATTTTCTGAATCTCTGCAAAAGCGCGAATTGATCTATGTGCGTACTATAGGAAAACACGGGGTTAGAACGGGCTCTCGACCTAGTTGAAGCTGAAATTCACGGCTGATCGTGCGTAAGTAACAGCGAACAGGGCAATTGCAGGATTGCAGAATCTGATCGCAAATTCACGTTTAGAGCTAGTATGTGCCCATGTATGCGCCGGTGGGAGGTCCATTACTTACTTGCTTAATCTTTCTTCTCTATTAGAGCTATTTTCACAAGTTGAGCGATACTGTTAGTGATTACGATTGAGACTTTTTTCAAAAATAGTCAGTTTACTACCCCCAGTCAAACATGCGAGCTCTCAACTGCTCTCATACATATATCGCGTATATCGATGACAAATAATCGCCTTTGGCCTTTTCTGCCCCACACGAGTGCCGGGGGTCGTCGATTGATGCCAGCCATGTGACCGAGCAGAGACCAGAGGTGCTGAGCCCGCTCGTCATCAAGAGATCCTCTTATGAGGCAGGAGATGTGCAGGGGATACCTGTTTCGACTATTTAATCAGTAAAGTCGTCAATAAACACTGCTACTCCTTAGCTAATTGTTGCCGCCAGGTGCCATGAGTGGGTTGACATGCCTATGTTCATATAAGTGCTGCCCGGTGTGTATACACTAAGGTAGTTTGAAAGCACTAATTTAGCTCAGTCGAAGCGCATACATGGCGAAAATCACAACGTTTAGTATACCATAGTTCTTTAACGTTATTTCTAATTGGTCAAAGCGCTGATTATTTTGTGCTTTTATTAGAATTCAGCTCTCCCCCGCTAAACACTACGACTCCACGACGTTTCCCCTTTGTAGCTCATACAGCAGTCTTTTCTAGACTTGGCGAGACTCGGCGCTTTTGCTCTCTGTTCGGTCACATGGCTGGCATCAATCGACGACCCCCGACACCCGTGTGGGGCAGAAAAGGCCAAAGGCGATTATTTGTCATCGATATACGCGATATATGTATGAGAGCAGTTGAGAGCTCGCATGTTTGACCGGGGCTACTGTCATATTAAGTCCACGATCAAGACTTATGGGCTTTATCAGCATCATAGATGCAATAGGTTTATACAAGAAGTTCTGAGTCAGATATATGGATATAAAGCTGGGTGAAACTACGATAGTTATTCTCCTTAGATTAGACATCGACATTCTGTTGAACAAGCTGAGCTAGCTCACCCACTCAGTGTTCGATATTACACGAGTACTGATTTTACTCTCAGTCGGAGAGAAGGAGTTGAGAGCTTTCCTGGGGCTCTAAGATATCATGGCGATAATTCAAAATGTTCTACAATGAAATCATACGTCAGGTCGGAGCGGGGTCAAACCCAGGAGGTGGCATCACCTGACCCGCTTTCTGTCTTCCTCGTCTCTCTCTCCTCGCCTCTTTGTTTTCTCTGTCTCCGAGCGTTTTGACCTTTGTGATCCTGTAGCTCGTGATATGTGATTGATAAAAAAGGCGGCATCACGTGACCGGGCGGGCATTGCCGCACGACCGGGCCGGCACCTGGTTGTTGTCCCGAACCACAACCAGGCCAACACGCGAAAGTCACCACCTCAAATTGAAATACCTTGATATTCTCTCCAAGTGTCATAAGCTAGCTCCTGCTACTGAGCCTTAACAATCTTCCAAAAATGCCGAAGAAAAAACCTCAAGAAACAACGACCAAGGCCTCAGCCGCACCACCACCGCTAGACATTCGATGGCCGTCTATCGCTATCAAAGAGGGCCTCGAATGCCGTGAGCTGATTCCGGACCAGATATACATAATCGACGTGAGTTGTCCTCGTTTATTATTGGAATGTCAAATAAACTTATGATAATAGACATGATAGGACTTTCTCTCGCCCGACGAATGCGCGATATTCTCGAAATTTATCACGTCTCTTCCACTCGTCGCGACTCCACCGCCGAAAAAGGGGGAAGCTACCCGTGTCAATCGTATGTCACCTCGCTGATACATATGTTGAATGGACGTTCTCACGCTTTTACCAGACCGAATCTCGTTCCAATCCAAAGAATTTGCTCAAGTTATATACGACGCCCTATCACCCCACCTCCCACCCCTCCCGTGCTCGGAAACATCCGTAAAGAATGCTGTTCCTGTAGGGCGTAACTCTAATATCCGGTTATACAAGTAAGCCTCTTCCTCTTATCTTTTCTTGGCGCACATCATTGAGTATATGAGCTGTATAGATACGACCCCGGCCAATACTTTGGAGCCCACTACGACGAAAGCGTGCGCGACAAATCCACAGGGTGGTGGAGCGAATGGACGATACTGGTATATGTGACTGGACACGAGGATGGCGTGGAAGGCGGAGAGGTAACGTCCTGAATCTAGACTCACGGAACCGAGCGGTGGAACTCATTATCTCGGGCTTAGACCGTGTTCTATAAACCGATACCGGGCGTAAAAGGAAAGACGGAAGAGATCGTCCCACCGCTTACACGAGGGTCTGTCTTAATCCACCGGTATGTTCATCTATCTCTTTCTTATCGTAATTTCGGTACTAACATGATACGATATGATATGAATAGACACGGCCGGGCGTGTATGCTCCACGAAGGACGGCAAGTCGACGCAGGGACGAAACTCGTTTTACGATCGGACATCATGTTCGCTCGGCCATAATATTCCATTTTCTTGTTCCTGTGCCGTACCTCGCTTGCGCGAAATGATATCATATTATTCCTGAACTCGCAGTGTAATGGTTCGCTACACTGGCCCGATCGTCCATCATTCGTAATTGTACAAGGCACTCACCTGCTCGAAATATTCATTACGACATTACAACCCAAGAATACCATACCGCCGGCACATTCGGCACAATTCACTCGAAATTCCCCGGCTGGGATTGCGTCAGCCCCTCCCAAAAATATTACCCCGGCCCGAAATTGTGGTTATCGTTTCCCCATCCTCGCCACACCGACACACGAAAATCACCAGAAAATCCAATCAATAACCAACAAACTACCGAAGAAAATACAACATCACATCAACACCTCCCCCCGACACCCCACAATCGCGAGCTCGGTCAAGAGTAAGCCAAAGGCATCCGTACACTACGAAGATACGCCAAAAGCCGGGGTGAAACGAGTAGTCACGATTGAACCATTCCCAACATAGAGTCCAAGGCGACGGAGTAAACCATCAAGCCTACAATCCCCCATCCACCAATCCATCCACCCTCCCCTCCCACCCAAAACCCGAACCATAAACCAGATCACAGCCACCCCCTAATCCTTCTTCAACTCACGTCGGATAACAAACACGCGTTCGCCCGCAGCGGATTCGGTCGTGACCTCGGACGCGCCGGCCACGCCGGTCAATTCCGCCGTTGAATGTCCGGGCGCGAGGAGTACGTAGATTTCGAGACCGTCGCCGACCTGTCAAGGGGTTGTATGTTAGTTAATGTGATTAGGACAAGGGGGTCGAGAACAGAAGAATGTGAAGACGAGTCAAAAAGTGAAGGATGATGAATGGGGTGTCGATGACGCTCGTCGGTTCGGCGAAACGGCCGCCCAACCAATCTTTGAACCGGAGTGAATCGAGACCTCGCGCAAATCGACCGAGTTTCCGGTTTATATTTGCTTTGTTGTGTTTCGAAATCGAAGGTCTGATATGGGATGTTTCCGAGGATAAAAAGGAAGTCCACATGGGCGGTTTTGTTGGGTGGAGCAATTTCGGAGAGTCGGAGGGAGGTCGCGCGGGGGAGCGGTGAAACGATAAGCGGTGTGGGATTGTTCTTTGATCGTTGGGGGTTGTCGAATTGCGCGATTGGTTGGGCGGGATACGAGGGAATCGATAGGACGAGAGAGAAGATAGGATGGGAGAGAAGATAGGGG
>WSTH01000393.1:0-25673 GCA_019616345.1 Ceratobasidium sp. 395
TCCTCGGCTATACGATCTCGTTTTTTCGTTGTATCATTAGCGTTTGTTAAGGGTGAAAATGATCTTGTTTCTTCGTTATTTGATGCAAAATACATGGTTCAGGCTGAAATTTCGGATGCTCCAGTATGCTCTGCCGGTGACCAAGACCAAACACCCTCCACCAACGCCCACTCACTCCAATGTGGGCGATTGCATCCACGCCCAGGACACCACCATTCGTGTAATCGGGGTTGGCCCTCCCGAGCCGGCCGCTTGGACACCCAACGGTAACACTTTGTGTCCAGCAAGTGCCCGCAGCGTAAGACCCAGAACGTGTTGCCTGCCGGCATCGGCTCCCCACACAAGGTGCATGCAGGCGTTAACGCGCTCAGTCTTGTAATCGGCCCAGACTCCGAGAACGCGCCAAATATCTGATTAATTCGCGTTAGGTTATTGGGCGGTGGTATGGGGGCGGGCAGGGGGGCAGATATGGCAGTGGATGCGGAGTTTAACGCGCGAGTTTTAGCGCCCTTTTTAGAGCGCCGCTTGGTCTTTTACTTTGCCGGTGGCAACGTCAGTGGCACAAACAATTTGCGAATCCGAGCACGGTACACAGGGCGCATGGCGTTTTCGGGTCGAGGTATTGGCGGAAGGCTCCAGTTTAGCAAATCTAATTGCTAAGGGGTTAGGGGTCTCTAAGTAGGTTCTAATAAAATTACTCGCCTGCGAGGCTAATATCCTCGTCTGAGTCCTGAACCATAAGAGGACTCTCTGCGGTTTCTCCGGACATGCTCCGCCGCATGTGGTGGTGGGCGGGAGTCGTTGCTGGATTGGACGTAATAGGCACGAGGTGCGGCGTTGGCAAACACCGGGCGGTTCGGTCTGATTGACGTAGGAGCACGTGGTAGTCTCCCACAGATCCCGGCCTGTTGACTGCGTCAAGAGTGGATTCAGTAAATGGGAGTCTTGTGTTTTACACGTCAACCATGCACCTATGTATGGCGGCTTATACGAGAGGTAGTGGTGGGTTAAAACGTGTTGAATCCAAAAAGTATGAGCATATTCGTGCTGAACTTTGTACAATACATTTGAACAGGCAAGTATCGGAACGTTAAGTGACTCTAATACTCCAGCTTTGGGCATACGCCGCTCTCTCTGTATACCCGCACCTGCATGCACATCCATTTAGCCGCCCCCAGAAAAATATGTTTGACAACTTTCTTCGTTAACTGTCTAGCTTCGGTTAGGACGTGACCAGTCGATTTAAGCTATATTGAAGATACAATTAGTAGAGTTTCACGGCACAAACGTCATATACTCACTGTCCATAACGCCCACATCTTAATTTGAAACTTCACGAACTTAACAAAGTGGCGTACTCCGAAATCGACCCAGTACTGGTAGCGTTCTCGGTCGGGCTTAACAATATCGGTAGCATGAGACTGCTTCTCCGCGTCCTTAAAGGCCGGACCATCGGGAGGATCAGCGGACAATACAAGTACCAAAAGAGTGAACAAGAGAGTAAGCAGGAGTATCATCTTCAGAGGTTTTGGTGTTATTACGTCTTTTGCCCAATATCATCAGTCGGGACTCACCCAAAAACACGCTCGGCGGCCGGGTTTCCACCATAGCATCTGGCTTGGCTGTAGCGTGGTCTTCCATTGACCGTCTAACTCATGCCATCCAAAAAGCGCTTGTATGGCAGTAACTTGGATGGCCGAGCTAGTTCCCTCATTATCTAAAGCAGTTGATATCAGTCAGGGAGTACCTGGCTGAATAAACTACTCACCTATGTTGTGGATGATGGCGGGCATACTTGAAGTGTAGCATTTCAACACCGACCCCGATTTACTCGACGATCCAACGACAACCTTCTTCCCATGAGTCTACAGTTGCAAGTTTTGTTAGTTCATCTTGAAAACATACAATAAGTTACACGCTAATATCATACCGCTAGAACACGAATAAGATGATCGGCTTCTTCTGCATATACTCATCATTTAACACATAGCCCGGCATGCGAAAGATAAACTTAGGACTTACCGTGTCGAATCAACGACATCTCTCCGTGTGCACCACCCCTTACCACGGGAACGTTTCCGTGGGTGGTGCCACCCAAGGTTAATCCATCTGAAGTCGATGCGACTGGAACAACTAGAGACAAGTCCTCTACGTCTTCGTAAGGGTACTCTTTCAGAGACGATAGGTTTGGACCGTTGCTCCCAAGCTTATAGATAGCTATTGAATGGTCCAGCGTCGACACAACTACGGACTTCTGGTCGTCTGCCAAAGAAGCACGGCCCCTGTTTGATAGTGGTAAGTCGATACGTATGAGGCAGGCTACTAACTGTACTTACACTCTGCATACATTACGGCTCGTATCCGGGCTAACCCTCGTCATAGAAGCAGCATTACTCCAAATGCTAGTCGGAGAAACGTAAGTTTCGAGGTGATCAGACAAAATTGCGCACTCACGTCCAACCCAGTTCTGCGTATGCAACGAACAGGTCCCGGGTACCGTTTTCTGTCGGATAGAAAAACATCCCGTGAACAAGACCACCAATATCGTTGCCTGGGGCTTGGATAACGTCGAGGATCTCCCATCTTGATGGAAGATAATAACGACCGGGGTCGTGCTGGGTGTAGAGAGTAACCGTATTACCATGTGCTACGCCGAGTAGATGCCTCGCTGGGTCAAACGCTAGCGAGCGCACCGGGTTGGACATTCGATCTAGGAAAGGAGACATCGTCGCGGAGTACCCTTTCTGGTGACGCCCAAAACCACAAGTCATGGTTAATTAACTGAGAAAAGGGCGAGCGATGTAACCACATACATTTGTTGGCCTGAAACAGACGCTGTACATGTAGCCGTTACAGCATCCGACGACAATGTTGTCGTCAGAGTACCACAAACCGCAATACACCGAGGTCTGTTCTTCGAAGCTGAGGTCCACTAGAACGTTCCCATTTTCAGCATCAACCAAGAGCAAATTTTGGTCCTCGGAACCGACTACCAAACGGCGACCGCTGGGCGAGAAAGACAAGTATGTTAAGAGTCGATCTTGGTAGCCAGAGAGCTTCCAGAGGACGTTGTATGAAGAAGACATGTGGAATTGAGTGTCGGTGAGCGCATCCTCGGACACCAATATATCGACGCCGTGGACAAGGGTTGCGCTTGAGTTCAGCAGATACAAAGCTACTCAGTTTAACTTCCACTTAGCACAGCCAAACGGAAAACGAGATGAATTCGTTCACGACGAGTCAAAACGGGACAAGGGAGTAAAACTCTGTATAATTGGATGAAACGATGGAAAAATTAAACTCTGAAATAGAAAAAAAGGCAAGAGCGTTAGAGCTCAATGCGGAGAATCGGTGGTACTGAGGGGCTAACAAACGTAGTTGATACGGAGTTAGTATTCTCCACGCGCGTCACGTCAGGCCCTGAAGACGTCACATCTAGAGTTAGGGCAGGATCGAGTGACAAAGGGGAGGCCTCAGGCTTGGGGCGCACAGGAGCCTCGCGAACAGAATGAAGCTGGGTGACCGCCTCAATCCGACTATTGAGCTCAGAAGCGTTTGCCATTCCGCCCAAAGTATCCGCCCAGTGTGAATAGTGGTCCAATAGAAGCTGAGTTATGAGATCAACGTTTCGTTCGTCCGAGAGAAGTTCAGCGCGTTTGGCAGCAAGCTGTGTCAAGCTGCGATGAGGAATGGAGTTGATTTAGAAGCGCATATACATACCGTTTCTTGAAGTCTATTCAAGGCGCCTGAGCGCATGCGAGCCTCTTGGTCACTCAGAGCAAATTCGTGGGCTTCATGAGCCATCCGGTCAATGTCACCTTTGGACAACTGATTCCTTTCGCTGGTAATTCTTGCCGACTGTTGATTTCCGCTGGTCAAGTCATGTAAGAATATATAACAACGCCCGGGACAAACACTTACCTGTCTTCATCGTGAGCAGTAACCGTTAGGATACCGTTGGCGTCGATCTCAAAAGTAACGTTGATTTGTGGAATGCCGCGCGCGGAGAGAGGGATGCCAGTAAGCTTAAACGTTCCGAGTAGAACGTTTTTGGCCGTTACACTATCGCGCTGCAGGACCTGAATCAATACAGTGTGCTGATTGTCGGTGGCGGTCGAAAAGATTTCGGATTTTCGAACTGGGATCGGCGTGTATCGGGGAATTAGCTCGTTGAAAACGCCACCTAGAGAAATCGTAGCGATATGTTTATACTTATCTATCCACGGAATGATTAACCACTTACCGATGGTCTGAACCCCAAGAGCAAACGGGCACACGTCGGTCAAGATGATGTCGAAAGGTGTAAGTTTGGCGAATAGACTGCCTTGGATTGCAGCACCGTACGCAACAGCCTCATCAGGATTGATACCCATGCGTGGCTCTAACCCTCCGAAGAAATCCTTTAGTAACCTGCGAATTATCGGGATTCGTGTTGATCCTCCAACCAGGACAACCTAAGAGAACGTCAGAATTTAAAAATCATATGATTGTGTTTGAAAAACATACGTCGTCAATATCTTTAGGAATATGCCCGGTTTCACGAAGTACCTTGGATATCAGGTCCAATGTCCGCTTGAATAAATCTAAATTTAGTTCTTCAAATTTGGCTCGGGTCAGGATAGCGGAGAAATCCCTCTTGTCGTCGAAAATTTCGATCTCGAGCCTGGTCGTGAGTTGGGACGATAGAGTACGCTTCGCCTTCTCGACTTCTGTCTTCAGCTTTGCAAGCGCGCGGCCGCTTTTTAGGATGTTCCTACCGGTTTCCTTGCGATATTGGGCTGCAAAATGGTCGATAAGTCGGTTGTCGAAATCTTCTCCTCCAAGGCGAGTGTCGCCAGCAGTCGCTAACACCTCAAAAACACCGTCGTAGACCCGTAACAAAGATACATCAAAGGTACCGCCCCCAAGATCGTATACGACAATCTTGGATTCTTTCTCTATCACATCAAGCTGTTAGTTATTCGTCTCGTAAACACTAATAAAGTCTCATACCTCGTTCCTTGTCAATCCCATAAGCGATGGCAGCAGCAGTTGGCTCATTGATGATTCGCAAGACGTTGAGGCCCGCGATTTGGCCGGCGTCTTTGGTTGCTTGGCGTTGTTCGTCGTTAAAGTACGCCGGAACTGTAATCACTGCTTGAGTCACCGGACGCCCCAGGTACGCTTCAGCAGTCTCCTTCATCCTCCCGAGTACCATAGCCGAAATCTCTTGGGGCGTCTGTGAGATATGCTAGGTTGTTAAACCCATACCTCGTACATAATAGAATAACTCACAAAGATTTTTGGCCAACCCCGAACCAAAACTTCAACAGCTGGTCGCCCATGGTGGTCAATAACTTTGAAGGGCCAATGTCTAACATCCTCTTGAAGTCGGGCATCCTCGAAGTCACGTCCAATGAGCCGCTTTGCGTCGAAGATAGTCTGGGAGGGAATTGTATGGAACACGTGTTTGGCGGGATCGCCAATCCTGCGCAAATAAAATAATGCAATCACTACGGATGGAAAAATGAAAGAGATATATGACATTCAACATACAGTCGCTCATTGTCAATGAAACCAACCCATGAAGGTGTAACGCGATTCCCTTGGTCGTTAGCTATGATGTCAACTCTGCCGCCCTGATACACCGCGACGCAAGAGTAGGTAGTGCCAAGGTCGATCCCGATCACAGTTTCGTCCTCAAGAGCCAGAGATAATAGAGTCAAGCAAGAGGTAGCGAAGAACGCAAGACACCAGATAGCCCGCATATCGCATAGAACAGGCGGTTTAGGCGGAACTAGCCTTTTTGCAAGAGACTCTTAAATTAACGACCAATCCATCAGCGGCAGTACTACGCACATACTCCCTCGGTCTGCGTGCCTCGTTGAAACAAAGGTAGACCAGCCGAGCTGTGCCTAAGACGAGGAGATTGCCCGACACAGACTCGTCGCGTGCGACTGGGCACGCAAACCTTATTATCACAATGGCTCGGCGATTCGGGTTAAGTCAGACGCGGAGGTGATATCAGACTAGGTTCGTTATTACATTGGGAAATACATTAAGGGTTCCACGGCGATCTTACCAGCCTTCGGGAGGCTGCAAGAACTCCTCGGGGAAAGCGAAATCATATTGCATGTCTCGAAACTCGAACATGCTCTTCTGAACTTCGGTCAGAGTCGCAAGCCAGGCTGGATCCATGCATGATAACGGCAAGCCCTTGACACGGAACCTACGAGTGCTGACGAGGTTACTCTCCACGCGTTTTCGGTCCCTATTGCCTCTACTCCCCGGGCCTTTGAACTGTATCGAAAAGGCTTGGTCCACCTGGCTACAATCAGATGTATTTAGCGTTAATGTTTTGGTCATCAAAGTCTGCTCACTTCTTCAGATGGGAGACTTGGCGCGAAAGCGGTTTTCGCCGCCTAATCAAATAAATCCCGGGACGAGCGGGATCTTCTTCGTCTGAACTCGTCCCTTCCAGGCCTAGAGTTTCAAACAGGCGTCCGTGTCGTGCCAGAGCGGGTATCGCATTGATGACGCGCAAGCGATGCTCATAAAGCTGTCCGAAACAAGCCCATTATAAGTTCACGCACATGATTTCTAAGTTGCACATGATCTTACCGTTCGTTTACGAACACCTGCACTAGCAGAACGAAGACGCTGGGGCTCCTTAGAAATATACTCCGGAATAGTCTGACGGCGATAGCGTGCGCGCAAGTACTTGATATGCATCGTGACCATATCGTGCATTTCATGCAACTCGCACAGAGATGGGTAATCGGCGACAACTTGGAGAGCGACTATCCTCGCGGCAATCGCGTTGAACTCGGACTTCTCGGATTCGCCCCACTTAACGTAGAATCTAGCTGCTGTCGGGGCGGCAATCTCGGGAGGCGGTCCATGGGGCAGAGGAGACTTCGCGTCTTTGACCCCAAGCAACTGGCCAAGGATCAGACGAACATACCCCTAAACCAGATCCATTGTTTCTCATTAGTTGAATGATGGTCAAATATAATTAATTCTCACCGAAAGCGCCACACGTTGCTTTTCACGACGTCGTGGACCGTCGGAGCAATAGTACTCATCGTTCTGATCCCAAGGGGAATTGGATTGTCCTTGGGGTCGTCCTCGTTTGTCTTTTTTGTTGGACTCCTGTGAAAGCTCCTCTAGAACAGTAAGCAGGGCTTGCTGTCCCGGAAAGTGAGTGGGGGAGTTGGAACAATCAGTTGACGAACGAACCTGGGTAGCTTTGTCGGACTGTGTGGCATACAAATCTTTTAGCCGCTTTAAGTAGGCAACTTCTTGGGGTGTTTCGTCGAGGCCAAAATCGTCTTCGTCATCAGACTGGTCGGATTGATCGGCCATTTCGGTGTCCTCGTCCTCTGGTTGCGCGCCTGGAAGATCCGACGATTGAGGAGCCTGTTTGGGACTTGCTGTCGCCGGGGGTGCTCCTTGGCCAGTGGTTGGTGGCGGCGCTCCTTGGCTAGCTGTGGCGGAATTAAGTAATTGAGTTACAAAATTCTAGAAAAAGAAATGAGATTAGCTGCTCTAAGCGCGCGTTCTACACCATACCTCTCGACCCTTACGTCCAGTTTGTTCAGAACCGTTAACATTTTGAGATAAGCCTAAGATATAATCCTCAAGTAACGCAGCAATTTAGACAGATTACGATAGGCTTACCCGAGGAGAGTCCAGGCTCTGATGGATTTGTAGGCCGAACAGTCGCTGACGCAGAGGTTGCAGCTTCGTCTTTTGTTGCGGCCAACGCTGGGTTTGGCTCCTTAGACACCGAAGGCCCATCCTTAACAGCTTCACGTTTACGCTACGGTTGATATCAAGATTATCAAGCGTGAATTACTCAGATCGAAATCCAAACATTTAATACACACTTTCTTAGAGCGCCTGTCCTCCTCTTTTTCGCCCTTGTTTTGGGACGCAGCCTGCGCCTACACAGAAACATACAGAGCGTTAAAATACGAGAGTTCGTTACATACCTTCTTAGAAGATTTGGTCGCCGCTTTACCCTTAACTGGAGCTAACGTCTATCAAACAAACATCAAGATAGAACTGATAAATCGAAGAAAAAGTATTACTTTTTTGGCAGCCAGATCGTGAAGCTAGTTTCAACCCACAGAACGTCAGTAAGTCCTAGTTAGATTGACACAGGGAAACAGATTCACGTATTGGGAGTATCGAGAATCGCTTGGGTTTGGCATGACTAAAAAAGTTCACGGAGTGCGTGCGAGAAAAGGCGACTGGTCGAGTTAAGAAACGATTTTGAGTGGACCAACGTGAGGAGTGAGCAGTGCCCACCGATCTCCCTTATAACTCCGTTGGCCGTACTAAGGGGCATTACGGATAGAGTTTTTGTGCACCATGCTTTGTCCGCAAACAGGTTGCCCGAACCAAGGACAATCCTAAACTTTAGAGTGCATCGTTGGGCACTCACAGTATTAGGTGCCGAAAACTGCGGCACGCATCACACATTTGCATCATAACGGGTAGGGAAACTCAAGTCTAGTTTGTCGTGGCCGGAACCTAGGAATAAGCAGACCGGTAGTGGCTATGACAGGCACGTGACTAATGATTGGGCAGCACGTCCTCTTGAACGGTCCTTTCAACTTACTCAGGTTGCGTATTGTCCAAATTAAGTGTTTATCTATCCTATGCAAGGCTTATTATTTAACGTAAAAGGGCCAGTTTTTAGACACGTATATAGAGTAAAGAAATCTTGAATACAACACATGAATGTAACGCGCATGTATGCGGTAATTACAACACGATCCGGGCCGAATACATGTCCAACCTGAAGTACGGTATATACATTCTAACTAATATCAAGGGGTTCGCTTGTAAGGGTGATAACGGGAGCTGGGAAGACTAAAATAAAGGGGAAACTTGGGGCTTGCGCGAGTACGAGGGGAACTTTGGATAGGGGTATTACTGGACAATATTAAGTTGGGACTATCGCGGCTAAGACTAGATGTAGGAGGGGTAGAGTCCTTTGGACAACGCGAAGCCGCGTTCTGGCAACAAGCGGAAGATTCACTGGGCGCACTATGACCCAATACATAAGCGATACTAACGGAGGTAGTAAGAGAAAACCTACTCGCTAAAATAATCCAACGACATAGGTGAGCCGACCTCGGGGTTATCAACTTGCCTTTCTTTACGTTTGGGCTCACTAGGATAAGATATGGATTAACGAAGTCATGTATCGTGATAAAGAAGAGTGACACACCTAGACGGCAGCTCCTCTACCGGGGGGGTTATGGCGTCTTGCACATCAGAGCGAGACACCACGAGTTCACCAGCGCGCGCTCCCGTACTACAGTGATATGTAACTTCAAGCTGGCAAGTGTGGTCTCGCGTAGACCCCTCATTGGTTCGCATCCTGGTATCACGGCGGAATTTTACCTCAAGCTTAATACGCTCCTGTTCGCTATAGTCCAACAGTGAGAGATAAATGTCGAACAAGAAGCACAATGCTTACAATATTATACGAAACCCTTCGTTTACTTCAGCTACCCCACTGTCAGACTCCGCTATGTTAGTCCATATATTCCCTTCAAACGTGCTAGTTGGATTGTTAGACGGTTCTGCTTGCGATGATATGAAACTTACAGGCTATCTCTTGGGCTCCCATCAGGGCGATATTCGAAACCGTCGGATGATGGCTCTTTGTCGTCGGCATTTATTGCGTCGGGGTTTTCAGCAGTTGAAGCGATAGATTCAACTACACTAGCTTGATCTTCGTGTACCCCAGGCGCATAGTCGCTATCACTTTCAGAATCTTCACTATCGCTCATCGAGTATTCAGATGAGGACGAGCGCAATATGGCAGACATCAAGTCAGACATTGATTCGTCGGCGTCGGCGAGCTCAGAAGGTGGAGGGCTAGCTGATCGCTGGGAAGCTATATCCGCAACATGCTCGTACGAAGAGAAGGAGTTGGTTGAGCTGGGGAGGGACATTGCTGATTTCAAGTACATTTTCTGGCCCGCGCATCGCGTTATATAGACTTTACGAGTACTTTCTGTCTGGTTAAAAAGTGTATGACCGTCTTCCAGCAAATACTGTGGCCACCCCTTCGTTTGTTGTTGGCAAAGGACTTGAAGGGGAGCAAGAACTCTGCGCCGAAGCTTTAGACAAACAAGCGGGAGTCTTCGGTGCGCATTTCGACTGCAAGGGATCGACCAATATAGAGTTTACGGCAGGAACGCAGCTACTTAGCCGTGGATCGGAACCATAGCGCAGCTCAAAGGAGCAATTTTTATTTTGAATTAGAGTGTAGTGGAATGAAAACGTTCGGCACAAGATATGACACATTACTATTCTGAAGCTAGCTTATGAACGGTGCGTTACAAGAGATATTACTAAGTCAGGCGTCGCTCGACAAGTTGGTGAGGGGAAGTTTGACTGAAATTCAATGCGTCTCTAGGGTCATATACACAGTTATATATACATGGTTCGACAGCTCACGCCTTAGAGACATCTGGGTAACTATTTACGAGCAAGATTTGCGGTTTGGTAGGTTGTATACCTCCTGGAATAAGTAGAAATGTGCGTCTTGCTCCGCAACCTGAGGCGATGAAAATCTGTCTAAACTGGGTGTCAAATATGATACAGGTTCGTAAGAGTTGAAGTAATACTTTGAAGTTGAAGCTGCGTAGCTTCGTTGTTGCAATAGACAATGATAATGACAGTATCGACGGCGGCGGTAAGCGACGCATATATCATGTCTTGGCTTGTCTGTCAGACAATTATCGTGACCGGTTCGTAAGTATTCAAGAATGTTTGAAACAGTGCTATTGTACTCACCACTATTACTCTCGCGCAAAGCCCCTCTATCAAACGTAGGCGATATGTAACGCAACTCGTTGACTCAAGTTAGATTCCAGCGAAATACAGCTCGACGCACCATTTTTTATCCTCTGAAGGCAGAACCCGCTGAAAGTGAGTACAGAAATCGTTCCGTCGAGGGTCCCACACACGACTTTTCGGTCCTGTGTGACCGTAACTGGTGTGCGGGATTCAAACTTATGCCATTCTCTCCCGCTCTCAAGCCGGTATGTGTAAGCCAAGCTCGTGATTGGCCCATCAGGCAGAAATGGCCATATCAGGATCGATTGATCCCGCGTAGATACGGCCATGATCGAATTGTCGAACGAAAGTGAAGCAGCGCCACTAAGAGTTGTGAGACGTAGTGTACTGATATAGGAAGTACGTCACTTACATGCGACATTCTTTGGGACTTGTATCCGTCGATATCATGTTTCCTTTGGAAAACCAAACTCTGTCGCAAGAGGTTTAGTTTAATGAATCAATCGCCAACGAATGACTTACATTGTCCCAGTCTCGAGTCCCACAATCAAACTCTTCCTCGAGTTTGAAAACCATAGCGAGTGAACCTGGCCCAACGCAAGATCGGCCGAGGAAGCATCAAACTCATCGACGGTTTCCCACACCCGAGGGCGTTCATCGAGGATCCGGCGCCAGATAGAAACGTGCGTCGAGTACCCAACTGCCAGGATCTTGTGGCTGGAGTTCCAGGCAAGGGCACAGATTGGCAAGTCTTCGTCGTGTAGGAGCTTCGTGATCTTGACCCTATTTTCCTAATAGATACGAAAAATGAGATCTCGTGTGCAAATTACAGAGGAAGGGCGGATTTACCTCAGAAGATGGATCCGCAGCCAACGTAGCGGTGTACACGGCTCCGGTGACGCATCCAAGTATGATCTGCACGTCTGTCGCCCATGTGATTTTCGTAACGTGGTTTTGACGGCCCATACCAACGTGGAAGTAAATGCGCCCATAAGTAGAACGTAGCACCATCAAATCCCCATTGTCTGTTGCCGAGCACAACCAGCGTTTGCTTGGAGAGAGCTCTAGCGCTGTTGGACGTCCGCGTTGCAGGGTGGGAAGACGGAAGACTTGATGGTATTCGGAGTAGGCACGAGGCATGATTTGCGCGGATTTACGCCGAGTTTGATTCTCAGACCCATATATTGCCGTTCCGTGCGTTTAATAGTGCTTTCATCGCTCAATCAGAACACAATGATTCTTCCAAATTAGGCAGCATCAGGCTTGCTCAGAACATTGATCGAGGCTCCCCGAACTCTTCGAGGCCATTGATCAATAACGGTGACGTGTCAAAGGAATGGCGTAGTGTGCACTTACACGCTCCAGCCCTACATGTCTATCGTTCTACGAGGTTTGGGCCAAAATTCAGCGAGTTCTATCAAGGGAAGATAGTAGCACAGCAAGATGCCGATTATCCACCCCATTTTGCAAGTTTCCGCTACTCCAGAGCCAAAAAAAAAGGTTGAAACGGAGATGAAAGGTTAGCTCAAACTCACGTCGCGGTCGCAGCGCCGTAGTCGCATTTGATACATGTCTAGCAGAGTCCAGGGGAACGACATAACATACGATTCGACGCCTGGGATACAATTTACGTAGACAGCGCCAGGAGCATACCGAAGCTACTAGCACACACATATGAGTAATGCATAGACGAAGCCAAGAACACATCAAAGCTTCTGGTGGGTACACGTAAATAAAGTGGAAATAGATCCAGGTATCTATAGGCAATGTTAGCAGATATGTGTAGACATGCGTAGACATGCGTAGACAAGCTGGCTGTAGACAAATGTAGACACGATGTAGACACGTATATTAGATAGATTACCTAGTGTATATACATAGGAGAATGATTCGTAGAGTCTTGGTAAATGGTGTAGACATGTGTAGACATGCGTAGACATGCGTAGACATGGGCTTGTAGACATGCGTAGACATGCGTAGACACGCACGCATATCGGAAAAATTGCCTAGTATGTATACGTAGAACATGGATTCGTAGAGTCTTAACTTACCGGATGGTGTAGACTTGCGTAGACTTGCGTAGACTTGCGTAGACATGGGCTTGTAGACATGCGTAGACTTGCGTAGACTTATGAAATAGTGGTCACATTTAGGAGGAAATGATGAAACTACGCGTATACTCAACCTAGTAGGTTGAACCTATGTTGTCTTTAGGCGTCTGAAAGCATATAGTGGACTAAATAATTATTACGTAAACTAGCTGGAATGGAAGTGGAGGGCGGGGACGGGACGCGGCGGGGTGGGGAGTTTGTGGGACACCGCTAGGCGGCGCGCACCCGAATAATTGAGTAGCTACCCTGTGGGTAGAGTGGGCGGCGAACCTATTTTCCGTATGTGCTACATAAATGGGAGGGGTGGCATTGGGGGAAATCGTTGGGGAGTGTAGCGAGTTGGTCTAGCGGTGTGAAGAAGCGATGGGCGGGTGTGATAAAAGATGTAGAAAATGTCCCCGACCTCCGGGCGTGCTGCTCCGGGGCGGTCGGTATGCCATCAAAGAAAGATGAGGATTTACGTAGGGCGTGTGATTGTATGTATTTACTCTATGTGCACAGGCGCTGCTCGTTGTGGCCGAGTATCCCTCCTGCGTCTCCGCAAGCTGTTGTATATGAGAGTAGACTCTCGAAATACTGGCACAGATGAATCTCAGCTACCGTAGACATGTGTAGACAATCAAACTGCTTATTGTGGCAAGGATAAGTGAGCCAACCGGGTGGCTTGCAGTCACGTGCTCCTTGTTTGAAATGTATGACAAACATCCATACGTGTATTCGGCATTCCTACCTCTCAGTTGATGCTATTTCTTACTGAGACTTTTCTGCATAAGCTGATACAAGCGCCTGCATATCTTATACCTTCTTTATGCGTCTACAATAATCATCTAAATTCAGATAGATGGGGTGAATGCCAAACATCACGCTCGCTTCACAATTTGCTACAACCCGAAACTGAACGACCAACCCAAAGCTATGACACTTCAGTATATGCTCTTCACTCAAGACTACTCAGTCTCATCATCCTGATGGTACCGTAAACTCTATTTTCGACCCTTGTTATTCAGCAATACATAGGAGCCAAAGTATATGTCAGAAGTTGCTTTATCGGACGTGATTTAATCCTATTACCTCAGGAGTATCGCTTTACTTCGTACCGCAAGCTTTTCACTCAAACTTTGCTAGTTGACGCCATATAGGAGATGAAGTATATGTTTACGGCCTTTGTCTCGAGGCGAAAGGTCATGATACAAACGAAACAAGGTACGTTAAACGTAATAACCCTGTTGGGTATACCGCACATCCATGCTATTTATACTAGTTTTTGGACGAGATAGCTCGTCAAGATTCGTCCCTACTAGCACCACTTCGATCTCCACCGCTTCAGTCTTCTTATCTCTTGCTGATATGAGTCCTGCCCACCCCGTAGGAGACGTCATCGAGATCTTCAGCTCAAGTGACCCTATGAGCTCCTCCGACACAGACTTTAGCTCGAATCACTATGCTACTCATTTCAACTACAAGTCTCGTAGAAACAGTGTAAACGGGACCAGCACGAAGTATCGCAGGACATGGGCTAAAGATACCGCCAAGAGGTGAGTAACTTACAGTGTGCTCGTACGAATCTGCTTAATGGAATTTCTTACATCATCAGCTCGAGGAGAAAACCTAATCAGTAAGATGATACTTTCCTGACGCTTATTATTGCTTTGTCTGAACCCATTTTATAGTTCTACTACGACTCAAGATGATACAACTCTGGACGATTCCGAGGCTGAAGTGGAGGCTCTCATCCGTGTCGAAAACGAGATGGAACTAATCAATCGCAATAATGTTGGAGCGGACCAGAGCCGTTCACACGTAGGGAACGGACATCTTATTGAGTCAGCTCAAGTCTTCAGCGGCTAAACATCATACTGATGAAATCATCTTTCAGCACGTCGCCGTCAAAGAGTTTCTGTCATAGGGGCTCTTCGGCACATTCATCTGTTTCAGGCTTGAAATCTAGGTACGTCGCATACCTCAAAGCTTGAAACAAGTATTTGTTATATCGTGCTACTAACGTGCCAAAAATCTCAGTGTCGCTCGTAGCTCCGTCGGCCAACCTGGTTGTCGCACGCCGGTTGCTTATAGATCGAAGTTTTACTATCCAACTTCATCGGTACGATCAAGCCAACAAACTGTCGCTCCGGACTGGACTTCCAGCACCCCCTCGCTTATGGACATCCCCGCGCTTAGGGAGTATGACCGAATCCCCGCGCCGGGTGACTGGACGTGAGTTGAAAGTTGAAGATATATGCGCATTTGCTGGGACTGACGCATTTGATTTCAGGGGAGCAAAACACGGAGAAATTAATTACATTATGCCCCCTATGGATCTCTTATTCCTTTTGAACGAAGGGGGTCAATGGTCTTTTACACGGACCGCGCCCACATCCAACTGCCGCAACCGTATTGTTGGAGATATTCATTTTACTCCGGGCAAAATGGAGGGGTACGAGTATTGGGTGTGCTGCGCAATGCCCGGATCACAATTTGGGCGAGGCTGGATTCCCTGGAGAATTCAAAACTCTCATCCGTTATATCCTGAGCTGGCCCTCTATCATTTTAACGATGGCACTCCCCCGGTATGGGCTCTGAAGCTGGACAACCTTTAAAGGTCCCCAATCGTTGTGCTTAGTCAACTTGTAATTGTCGCAATTGAAACATGTATATGATATTAGCGTTTCCTTCTCAGGTTTACGAACGACATTAGATACCGTGCTTATATCCCTGTTCTCCTACTCTCGATACTGTGTCCAATCCCCACAAATATTTAACTACATGCGCTCTGGTTACCCAGAGCCGAAGCCGAGTACTATCGGGACATCAAGTCACGTGGCGCGGCCTTGTTTTCCCCCTCCTCGTCCACCTGCAACGTCACCTTGCTATTCAGGCGAGGATAGTTCTGGAGACCTCACAATAGCTAATCGCCAAACTCCCGACGATGCAATGCTTTGGAGTTCACATGATCCGGGGCAATTTAATTCAACAAAGGCAGTTTTAGGGTTCCGCCGTGCCTTGCATCAACCTGCCTTCTCACAGCGATTCTTGTCTAAACTCTGCATTCTGATCACACGAAACTCCAACGAATAATTCCGTCAACGCTCAATCGGCTGGTACCGATGTTTGGCTCGAGCTCGACTCTCCGCATCATCAAAGTCTTCGGCGCCACTTTCATCTGTCACCGCTCTTGTTTTGTCTGGCCTCGCCAGGTCCTTGAGTTGCAATGATTCGGTGCCATAGACTATCTTCGTGCTCGATCCTTAGGTCCTTGTTCTTGGAAGCTTAGGTATGGGAGCTGCCTTTACGTAGTATCGGATCGCGTCTGGGTTTTGGATTTATAGGTGAGTGCCCGTTCGTTGAATACTCATCACCAGTTTGCCTCCAAGCAGTATGTCTCTAATTTCTTCCTCGCAATCTTCACCCGAATCTGTGCCTGCGACTGTCCCCATGTCCTCCATACCTCTACCCGCCTCTGAGCCTGCCCCCACTTGCGCGAGTACTGCCATGCCCGAAGCTGCGCCACCATCCGTCCAATCGCCCGCTCCTGCCATCGCGTCGGCCTTCTCATCCGTATTTGCGCCTGTATCCGCGCCCGCACCTACATCCGTGCCCCAACCCACGTCTACGTCTACGGCTACGTCTGGATCTCCGCCCGTGTCTATGCCTGCGCGCACACCCCCGCCCAAGCTTCCATTCTCACTCGTGCCGGCGGTCATACCCTCGCCCGTGCCCGCAGTCACACCAGGCTTCGGTTTCGCCTTTGCCCCCCCCCCGCGCCCCCCCGTACTCGTTTGCGCCTTCGCCTTCGCCAGAGCCGTCTACTCCGCCGCCATGCACGCTCCCACCCGCACCCGTGGTAGTAGCTACAAGCGCGTCCCCGAACCCCCCCGTCGTCTTTGCTGGTTATCGGGTTGTAACCCATCGTAGCAGCCTTCACCAAGGGAAGGTCTCCCTGATGTCGGTGTCGCCGGAGGGGACTTGGATTTTTATGAGCACTAGCGATGAAGATCGTAAATGTTTCGCTATCACTCGATCGATTGACCTAAACTTGCATGCTGTTGTCAATACCGGCAACGTTTCGGCCACTGCTATTGATTGGGTCACGGACGAAGACTACTACGTCGGATTCAGTGACGGCAAGATCTATCGTGCGCGTGGCGAGGAGAACCCCCTTACGTTCGGGCCACGCCCAGATGTAAGCTCGTTTTTATTGACTTTGTGATTACTATCTGACACCACAAAATAGCATATTGCGAAGATGATGTTCGTAACTACGGCCGAAGACGAGGGCACCCCGAGTGCAGTGACCGCTATTGCGTTCAACCGACTCAACGGCTACCTGGCAATTTCGACTTCCCGCAGCGTTCGCGTATTTCAACGTCGGGATTACGACTCGTCGCGCGATTGGTTCGCAAGGGCCAGTGGTACCAACGAGTATCGAACTATTGCTACCGTGCGACCCTTTGCCGATGCCGAGCCTGGTATTAATTCTCTAGCGTTTTACGGATTCTCGAGGGTCAGTCTTATCGTAGGAGCTGCTGCCGGCTTAGCGTAAGTACTTACCGGATGCTTGACATATTCCGGTGAACTGATCCAGTATTCTCAGAGTGTATTCCACACACGAAAGCAAGCTGAAGATAATTTCCGCACTGTACGATTATCATATGTAAGTCTGTAATGCCCCGCTTCTTATGCGTCCCAACTCATTCTTACACCACTTAGTCTCAAATGTACGGTCTCCCCGGACAGTCGCATGTTGGCCGCAGCTACGATTGAGGGCCGTGTCGTCCATTGGAGGCTATCAACCACGGGGCCACTCTTCCATATCACGTCCGTCGTCACCTCCGTGCCTACGTCAAGTCGTTGCTCCTCTACGCTTCCGTCCGTTACAATTACATCTGGGGACGCCATTATTGGGGCAATGCCAAGCGGGTACTTTTATTTTGATAAACCTTCGACAGGCGAGAGGTTCATAGGTCAGACCAACGGTACGTATTGTCTTTTACTTGGCTTGTATCTCACTAATTCAAAGCAATAGATCGAAACTTTGGGGTGAAGGCCGTTGTGGTGCGTTTTACTTATTCTTACCTATCGCGACCTCAGATCGATTAATGCAAAATGAAATTTAGGCACACGGCGGACGATTCTATATTGCAGGTGTTAAAGGTTCTGCCGAATCCATGGAAATCGTGGCCTACAGCGTAAATCGGGTTGATCACGCACTCCGTACGTCACTTCTTCTCTCGACCCGTTATTTTTAAAGCTAACAAGTGGCTTTTAACTTAGGCGATCGCCTGTTCACACTACCTAGACTATTTGAACCCCGATACGACCTCTTGGCCAACTTGATCCACGGACAATCCAAGGAGGTGCCACTCAAGGTGACCAAGGCGATGGTGCTAGCCGGGGCCATGGAGGCAATCCCCGGCCTACGTGCTATCTTTAGATACCTCGTAAGTCAACTTACGTTCATATTGATCCCTACTTACCTAAACATTCTTTAGCTATTCTTCTCCGTTTTCGCGGCTATAATAATGCTTGTTTCTGGGATCTGGAATCAGTGCATTGCTCCTCTCGCGGAGCTTCGGACATATAACTCAGTTCACCGAGGTGCCTTTTACTTGGCGTATACTGGAATTTGCTTGGTAAGAACCTCGTTTCGTTTAAGACACCTAACAGTGGCTAACTTTACCCACGAAGGTTCGCAACTACGCACCGCCCGGCTTTGCTGGTTATGTCGAATACGTATTCGAGATAATCTTTTCTACATTTCTGTTAATTGCTTATCGTGTCCGCATGTTTCTGCTATTTGTTTGCCAGTACATGTAGTCTCCAAACTTAGAACGCGCGCTTTCCAACGCGTGCCTCCTTGACTGTTTAATTTCTCCGTTACGAACAGAATGCATGTTTCTTCAAACACTCTTGTTAGTGGTATATTGCCGAGCTTAAGGATAGTCACGCACCATGTCAATGTCTAAAATAACAACGCAATCCTCCGACATCTTGCGATCAGTGTCAACAAAGCTACAGGCCACAATATGTGAAACAATATCTTCGGGTTCAAGTATGTGCACGTTGTTAAGGTCCATTGTGTCGTAAAAAAGCCTCATTATGTTCAGGTGTGCTTCGCCGACAAGAGGGTGGTTTCTGTATATGTCGTTGGCCGCGTCTTGAGTTGAAAGCGGGTTATATGCGCGTGCTAGAATGATGATACGAGCCGCTCCATCCACACCGCTAGGCTCCTGCAGAATCGCATCAATACGACCGGGCACTGCATGGAATACTCCGCGTGGTCTGAAAGAAATGCCGCTGTTGTTCCGAGCTCCGGTGAATGGCTGGTACACAACGTGCCCGTAACGCAGCTCATCACAAATGTGAAGTTGTCGGGCGAACCCCCTGGTCTGGTTATTATTGTGGGCCCACATAGATAATGTGCCGTACGTGGCTTGATCCAAAGTCATCAGGTTGTTTTTATGTTTGGTAATCCATGTGGCCGAGGGCTGCGGATCACCACTCGCATACCGCTTATCCAAGAAGCTTCGAATGAGGTCTGCGAGCGGCTTCAAGACCCCGGAAATGCCCCACTTGCTCATCGTCGCACCCAGGTTTGCGGCCATTATTAGTTCCCTGTGGAGCGTCTGTTCAAGTTCTCCTATGTGGTCTTGTGAGCTATATTGCTTTAGGACAACTACGGTGACATACCTATTCGTGAGTTAGTGGAAATATCTTCCAGCATCCCAATGAACATCTCGCAAGTGTTCTCGGTATATCTAGTGCTTGGTCCCAGCTTACGCATGAAATACGGAATATGGAGCCCTAGATGCTGTACCGGGGTGATGCTATTGAAAGGGTACAAGGTTTTCAGCTTGTCGACATACTCTTGATAATGGCGTTCGAAAAGCGATTCATCGCGATCAGTGAGGGATTGATAAGAGTGCAGTCGGACCGCAATAGAAAAGTGCAGAAAGTTGTCAAGGTACTCCCGTAGCTCAGGCTTCGAACTCCAAAGTCGTATCAAAGTGATTGGAAGCGATATCAAGGTAAGACTTTTGTACTCTTCAGACGCAAGTTTGCCGTGGTCAATCGTGGCGAAATTCAGCGGTGGTTTCTTAAGCCAGCTAGGAATGTTTGTCCTCTGCATATCGGCTTTGATCTCAGCTACGACTTCTAGACCGAGAAGTGGTCCTTCGTTTTTCGGCCGTGCTGGGAGTGGAAGCGGAACAATCGTGACGTTTTTCTATATGATAAAGCTGAGTATATGCGCCAACCTCCCGAAGCAAAAGAGCTTACAGAGTAATAGTCAACTAGGCGCTTCATCAAGTCTGCTTTCTTACTGTCCGGTTTCCGAGCTATCTTGAACTTGTCGCAGAGCGCTTGTAGCACAGGGACCGTAGTATGGGTATTAAGTGAAGATGTCACTTCCTTCCCGGCGCGGCTTAAGTAGTATTCCGCTTTTGCAAGCGACACTTCGTTGTCGCGCTCGGGATGTGCAGCAGTCCCGTCTGCTTTGACAAGGCGATTTTTTCGACGCTAAGAAATTGAACGGAGACTGTAGGTTAGGTCACCTGTAGAGTCTTCGATACCATGTTGTTACCTACCCACTTACTCAAATCCTTTATCATCCGATCTGAACTCACCCCCGCCTCAAATATACTTTTATCTCGGCACAAAAATCGCAGCAAGGGCTCCGGGAAGTTAGTCTTCAAGAAAACTGGTTCGTCCAAGTGTGACAACGCGAGGAGACCCCACGTAACCTCTACTGTAGTGATTGGACGAGATAAAGGGGGAGGTATTGAAGGAATGCCAGCATGCATAGTAGTACTACATCCCATATTCTCTCGAATAAGCTTTTCAGCAGAGTTCTTAATCCAATGGAGAGGAGCTATGGTAGAGTCCGTAAACGGGTTCCACCAGGGATGGCGTGACCATTCCGTGTAGCGTATGCCGTGCCGACTCCATAATTCTTGGCGTTCCTTCTGGTTCGCAGCATTAAGCCATCTTTCAACATGATTGCGATACTCCTCAAACGATCTCTCAGAGAAGTCGGAGAGATCAAAGTTGTCGATTTGAGACAATATAGCGGTACAGAACGAGCAGAAGCAAGTATGAGAATGGGAACCAAGTCCAGCGAACGCACGGCAGGCGACGATGTCTAAGCTACTGATCGTAACGGCACTACGAACTTTGCGGCCCTGAGGATACCGGTGTGTTTTTGTAATAAAGACGCCGGGGTCGTAGTGCTCCAATAGGTTGTCAACAATAGGGCGTAAAAATTTATTGATGTTTTCCATAGTCGGCTCTTTGGGACCAGGGATCATAGCGGTTACGTATATATTCTTCATATCATAGCGCACGTCGGGAGGAAGATTCAAGCAGACCATCATGATAAGTCCGATGCTTCGTTTCTTCCCAGCCATCTTGTTTGTATATGGGTTGAAAAAGTCGTGGTATAACAAGAAACCAAGGCGAAGCTCGCCAGAAGGACAGTCGAAGAAACAGGGTTGACCACCACCTGGGAAGGTAGACATATAAGACGCTTCCCACACGTCCGTACGGACCTGTCCATTGAATGCCGGTTTCATCGTGAGCATATCCTCGATATCATGACGATTAAGGAACCTTGCCAGCCAGGTCTCAAAGAGCTCATGGCTAAAGTTTCGCAAAGCTTTTCTCCAAGTACGGTTTCCGCGATATTTCTCAGAAAACAGCTCGGCTTCACAAGGAGCGCCAAGACCATCATCAATGCACTGGTCCGGTATATTAGCGGGTGTGTCTTCCTTATATAATGTGTCGCATTTTGGGCACACAACATAGAAATCCAAGCCGTCTTGAAGCCCTAAATATTGAAGTACTGTCGGGAGTGTAGTAGGAATCGGATCCACATGATTCGCTTTAAACGATTGAGCGCCACGCGAGGCCTGTAAGCTGGCCGCAAGCTCCAGAATCAATCGTAGGCATTTGAGAATAAGACTACAGCCTTCGCGTGAAACGCCCATCATACAATGAATGACTGCGACTAAGACAATGACAGCGGAAACGACCGGCGAGCTATATCGCTTTGTGTCTGGGATATCTAGATTGGTTTTAATATGAATGTGATTTCCGAACGATAAAAGCACTCACTGGGGTGTATGCGACGCAGGCCGTCGCAGTGCGTACCAGCATTAGCCTGTGCTTTCAGTTCTTGGCTAACGAGAGACAAAGTGCTTCCCAAGTCTGTTGAAATTGTGTTGAGGAGATTGAGACGACGAAGATTAAGGGCAGCAGATGAGCATCGTAGGCCCCGAAGGTCAGTAACCAGCGTCTGGTAGCCCCGCACCCGGAACTCAAGCTGTTTAGTGTATGGCGACGATGGAGCAAGATACTTTAGCAAGTCTTCCAGGTCAAGGGGTACATCGTAAGTAAGAGCTGACTCAGAATCAGAGGGCGGATATCCAGAAAACTTCAGAGCAGCTGGATCGAAAGGCGATCGGTGGTAGCTCAGATAACTTAATTCGATATGTTCGAGTCCAAGTTTGCATGCGTTATGATCGGTACATAGCACTTCTGCTGGATCGCTACTACTACAACTATCTCCGTTAGATACACTGTCTGAGCCGGTAATACGATGGAGCAGAAGACCTTTGTGTATGAAGACTCTCGGGTAACATTGTAGTATAGAGTTCACAAATCAGCTAAAGGATTTCTTTGGGCGGCGCAATTTTTGCGTAACCTTTGCAAGAGGGTCAAGGGAGTAGTAGTAGGAGTTGGGAGAGAGTTCGTGTGATTTCGTACGGGCAAGCTTTGCAAGCGATGTGATACAAAGGATTGCCTAATTTAGACATCCGTTTGTTTGGGCCGAGAATCTCTTAGCGCTAAACCCAGACACCCATCTAATATAAATGGGCGCAATCTGCAGGCGAAATGAGCCATCATGCCTCCGCAGCGATTTGTCCGTCCTTCGTCAGCTCGCTCTACACCACTGCCCAAGGGCCACTATGGCATCGCGAGCGCTTTACCACCAACATTCGGGGTCCATGAATTGTTCGACTGGTCTCCGAAAGACTCCGCCTCTGTATCCACCCGTTCCGTCTCCGCGTAAGTTGTACCGACCATCCATATCTACACGCTAATGACATCACCAAAAGTGGCTTCTCTACTTTTCAGAGGCATTGGCAAAAAGCGTATGACTCAATCGTTGTTGGAAGGTTGAAAAATACTAACCGAGTATAATAGTAAACCTTCATCTTCTGTGTCTGCTTGGGTAAGAGACCAAAAAACCAACTCACTACCGAGAGAAGATATATCGTGCGTTAGAATATACTCTACTTAATGACCATGTCTTATTGAACTCTCGAACAAGGCCCGACAGGCTCAGCAGTGTTACCGGCCTCGTCCTTGAGCCACCGTTGTTCACTTCAACGCCGACCAGCGAGCGAGCACTGTTTTCCTCCGCTTCCATCACGGGGCGGCCGTTATTTGCACCAACGGTACCGAGTTCGTGGTCGGGATCTGGGTCAACGAGGTGAGCATTTGGTCCTTCGTATTTCGTTTTCTTCTGCGTTCTTATTCGTTACAAGATCCCCAACTCCAACCAAGGGCAAATCGGCTCAACTACCATCGCAACTTCCAACTGCTGAAACTCGCCTCAAGCCGAGCCCAAAATACTACTCACCTTCAAGATTGCTAGACCCGAACATTCCGCTACATGCGTCTCCCGAAAGCTTTTCTTCGGCGAACACTTTAAATCTCGTCTCCCCGTCTATCACTGCTCCAACTGCCAGCTCAGCGTCTTCGTCTCGCAGGACCGCTAGCGAACACAATCAGCAGCGTGCAGCTAGTACCGACGGTTATAAGGGCTGGGGATTCGAGGGTTACGGCGCGAGCGACGATATTAATACCGACGCCGAGACCTCTGGTCGCGAAGATATGAGCGAACTTATAATTAAGCAAAGCGAGACCGACGATAGATCCGAGGATGAAAGCTCCGCTGGTCCTGACAGCGAGGACGAGAGCGATGAAGAAAGTGAGTTTGAAAGCGAAGTCAGTGGAAACATTAGAACGCGAGCTTCGCGCTATATTGATTTTGAAGCGAGGGAGGCAAGGTGCATATATTTTTCTTTGCTTATATAAATCTAGGTCTAACTAATTTGGCCAGAGAAATAAAGTCGAGCAAAGCTCGGGCTCAAAAGGATACGAATAGTCTGGGGGATCGGTGGCTGTAAGTATCAAAGTACTCCTGGGTCTTCACCCTTGCTAATATCATAGTCTATGTCTAGTGGGGGATCGCAAGGCCTAATGTCGTTTAGGAAGAGACCAAATGGGACGGAAGCAATAATCCCAGGAAAGTGGTCGTTTTCTAATGACGGCGCGGCACGACAACCTCTCAAAGATAGGGAGGCCGGAGATATTCATTTTTCTCCGGGGTACTCCGGCGGATCCGGAGATGACTACTGGGTCGTTGTCGATTACCCCAAGCGCCGGTGGGTTTCATGCGCAGAAGGTCAAGCTCATCCAACTCTGGCGGGGTATGTACTGCGACCACGAGCCGGTACAAAACCACCGCAATGGGTCAGGACACAATCGCTACGAGCCGGGAAATGGCGGGGCCGATTGAGCTCATAAATGGATATGTATATATATAGTTCCCGTGTAAAACACAAACCCGTATTCATTAAACCCACCTTTGACGCAGTCACTAGGAGCCTGCATGAGACAATCCACTGTTGTAGCGCCATGGCTGGCTGTGCACACGACGTGGGAGGGGCATAAATTTTATTTGTAGGTATGGAATAAATCATTGAAAACAAACCGACGGGAACAGTCGGGATCTGTGCGTGAATACCAATCGCCGCAGTCAAACTCAATTTTGACCAACATGCGGGCACGCCCGCCTACCAGTGGACTATGGCACAAGGGACGGGGGTAGGGGGCGCGTAGGGCGCGGTCGTACTGTGTCTCGTCGAGCCGCGTTCTAGGCGAGTTGGATGGCCGGGGCCTGATTGACGAGCCTGCCAGGCGCGGCGGTTAGTGTTCACACCAGGGGGTCTAGCCAGGTTAGGGCAGCGGTGCATGTATCGGTGGATTTTGAGTGACGAATGGTTGTGACGAATATCGGCCGTGTGTTGCGTTGACGCGAGCGGCAGAGTCCGCACTTGTAGTATTGGGAGATGGGGTCGGTCGGAGGGGGCAGTGGTCGGATGTGGGTAGTGGTAGTGCGCTAGGCGTGGTTGCGTGCGCGCAAAGCATCGCTCCCGCCGAATGTGGTTGGCGCTACACCGAAAGCGCGTGTGTAGTGTTGTATATGTACTGTGTCTTGCTGGGGCTGGGAGCTGGCAGGTCGGGCAATGAGAATCGGTTTGGTGGGGGCCACCAACCGCGGTCATATGAGGCGGGAAGCGGGTCGGAACGGGTGGGCGGTAGGCTCGAAGTTTTGTTCGCAAGCGTGGGAGTCTCCTCTCGGCGTTGAGAAACCGCCGGCGGGAGGCGCACATTCTGCGCTCCAACGAGTTGGTTTGTGGCGGTGGGCGAGTGGGAGTGAACGACTTAGTTGTTATGTTGTTGACGGAGGTGGGCGAGGTGTGGTGGATCGAGATGAGTGGCACGTGATGTATCAAATCTTTCCTGGATACATATTTAACCCGCTACACGAATACGTAGTCGAGCCACATAGTGGGAGAAGAAAGATGAGAATAGTCATAACTAGAGACAAATATATAACGAAGAAACGAGATCATTTTGACCCTTAACAAACGCTAATGATACAACGAAAAAACGAGATCGTATAGCCGAGGG
>WSTH01000394.1:0-25640 GCA_019616345.1 Ceratobasidium sp. 395
TTGTAAAAACGTAGGCGGAGTCGTGGAGTAGTCGTCGGACGCGGTGGGTGGTGGTCGTTCGTGTGATCGATTCGGAGACGGATGCAATGAGTTTTAGGTCCCTGCTTGCCTTATTTATGCGCGCCCGCCTGTATTTCCCCACGACACTACAACGTGGCCACAAATATCTTTAAAATTATAACAATACTGTTTCATATATTCACTGTCTATCGCTACAGCACACGTCGCTCTACTACGTGTCGGGCGCGGCGGGGGGTTGACTCGGTTGGCCCGTGCACAGCGTTCGGGGAAATTACACTGAGCCACTCTGGCGCTTATTCTGTCCTCTACTTGGCTCTCAACTTGCGCTCATGATCACCTTCACTCCTTTAACTGGCGGCGCGACTTCCTCACGGACTACACCGCTTTGCTATATTCTGCAGATCGACGATGTTCGAATTCTCCTAGACTGCGGTGCTCCCGACTGGCATCCCGAAAACACTCCCTCTGGGTCTGCAGACGCCTCTGAGAACCAACCTGTAGAACCTTCTTGGGCCGCGTATTGCGAGGAACTGGCAGTGTACGTATTTCTAACCTCAACATGATGTATGAATTTGACTCGTGGTTCCTGGCAGGCAAGCCCAGACCGTTGATCTCGTGCTGTTGTCTCATGGAGACATTGCTCATGTCGGCCTGTTCCCATACGCTCATGCGCGAAACGGTCTACGAGCGCCTGCCTATGCCTCGCTTCCAGTTCAGGCAATGGGACGGACTGCCGTCTTGGATAACATCGAGAGCGTTCGCGCAGAGGAAGCTGTCGAAGAGTCTCCCACTTTGGATCCTGCTCTTGCCACTGGACTGGATACTGCGTTGCCTACATTTGGTGTACCTCCTGATCCGTCTAAAAAGAGAAAAATTGCAACTGTGAAAGAAGTCAATGACGCGTTTGATTCACTTCATGTGCTGCGATATTCTCAACCGGCTCATTTGCAAGGCGAGTGTGTTGAAAACTGTTATAATTTCGACGTCTAAACTTGAATGACAGGGAAATGCCAGGGCATAACTATCACTCCCTTTTCAGCGGGCCATACCATTGGAGGTACCATATGGAAAATTCGTTCCCCATCCGCAGGAACCGTTGTTTACGGCGTAAACCTCAACCACACCAAAGAACGACACTTGGACGGCACGGTTCTACTCAAGGGAGGAGCTGGAGGAGGTGTCTTGGAGTCTCTTAGCCGACCCGACGTATTAATCACCGACGCGGAACGTACTCTTGTGGTGAGTGCAAGACGAAAGGACCGTGATGCGGCTCTCTTGGGTTAGTTCTACTTGGCACTAGGTTTTGGAATACGAACTGATTGCATTCGGAACATAGATGCGGTCACCAACGTACTTCAGTCCAACCACTCTGTGCTCATGCCCTGCGACGCCTCAACGCGTGTGCTCGAACTGCTCGTGCTCCTCGACCAGCACTGGTCATTCTCAAAACTCAGGGCACCATTATGTCTTGTTACTCGGACTGCCAACGACATGTTGACTCTGGTTCGAAGTATGATGGAATGGCTTGGAGGGACTGTCACTAAAGAGGAAACCTTCGATACTGGGAGCAACAAAAAGCGAAAACGCAATCAGGACGATGATGGGGATGCACTAGGGACGCTCGCCTTGCGATTCAAGTACGCTCCTTTACATTTGCGATACTGTCAAAATTAACATTATCTTAGGCACTTAGAAATCTTCCCATCCCCCGATACCTTGGTTACTCGATACCCTTCCTCAATGCCTAAGCTCCTCCTAGTAGCTCCTGCAACTCTTTCCTATGGTGGCTCTCGTCGAGTGTTTACGGAATTTGCCTCTGTTCCCGGGAACATTGTCATCATGTCCTCACTCAGCGAACCTGGAACATTAGCCAACACCTTGTTCAACGAATGGGATGCAGGCCAAGCAGACAACGAAAAATTCGGGCGTGGCACCGTTGGTCGTCCCGTCCAATTGAATAGCACCATGACTCTTACAGTGAGTCTACAATCCTCTACGCGTACTCGACTTAATCATTAACGTCTTTACAGATAAATTCAAAAATCCCTCTAGTCGGAGCCGAGCTCGAACAATATCTTGAACGCGAACGAGTCGCCAAAGAGCGCCAAGCGACCCAACGAGCCGCCCTCGCCCGAAGTCAACGACTCCTCGAAGCAGACGAAGCCGATTCAGACTCTAGCAATAGCGAAGCCGACGAAGAAGAGGTCGACGACGCGCTCGCTGATGACGCTGACATGGCTGGCGCAGGGCCAGATTGGACAGCAGACGAATCAGCCAAACAACTATCGTTTGATATCTTTTTAAAAGGCAACGTCTCTCGCGCGGCATCGTTTTTCAAGACGGCGGGCCAGGCGAGTCGGTTCCGGATGTTCCCGCATATTGAGAGGAAGAGGCGGGTGGATGAGTATGGTGAGACTGTGGATGTGGCTGCGTGGTTGAGAAAAGGGCGGGCGTTGGCGGTGGCTGTTGAGTCTGAGGAGGCGAAGGAGGCGAGGCAGAAGAAGTTGGAAGAGGAGGAAAAGAACGTGAGTGGATTCGCAGACATGAAATATGGAGTACTGACGTGGATACATAGAAAGCGCCTGCTGAGCCGCCGTCCAAGTTTATTTCTGAGGTTATGGAAATACAGTTACGGTGTCAAGTCATGTTTATTGATATGGAAGGTCTCAATGATGGTCGTTCAGTCAAGACGATTATCCCGCAGGTTAACCCTCGTAAAATGGTAGGCTAACTGTGTGATATCCGTGACTTTGGCTAATGTTTCGTCAAAGATTATTGTTCATTCGCACAGGGAGGCTACAGACGCGCTCAAAGATAGCTGTCTGTCTATCAAGTCCATGACACGGGACATTTATGCACCCGATGTAGGAGAGAGCATACAGATTGGACAGCAAACTAATGTGTTCACGGTTGCTCTAAGTGATGAGCTAATTGCGTCCGTTAAGATGTCAAGAGTAAGTTCCGCTTTTCACACCTTGAAGCATTTCTCTAACCATTCAATTGCAGTTTGAGGACAACGAGATTGGATTTGTTCACGGACGAGTGGGAGGAAATGCAAGTTCCACTATCCCCGTCCTCGAACCGACTATGCCGGTCTCAACGACCAACTCGAATGACGAGGCCACATCGTCCGGCCTACGACCTATCGTCTCCTTGCCTTGGTCTACCATGATCGGTGATCTTAAACTCACTGCATTAAAATCCCGACTAAGTGTGCTTGGGATAGCCGCCGAGTTTATTGGAGAGGGTGTACTAGTATGCGGAAGCCGTGCGTCGGGGAGTCTAGAAGACGCGGTGGCCGTTCGGAAAACGGCGCGAGGTCAGGTTATGGTCGAGGGTGCTATCAGTGATATTTATTATACGGTTCGACGAGAGGTGTATGACCTGCATGCGCTTGTTGCAGCTTGATGTTGTCATGTATATTAATCAATAATCTACAATCGTGCTTTGCTTTTGTTTTCGTCCCTACGTGTCTGAGCCATCTTAAGGAGCGCATACATGGTTTGCAGTCGAGGCATGTCAACGCCCTTGGCTCTAGCCGCGCGAATTGGATTACCTAGAATCACTTCAAGTTCCATTGCTGCCCCTCTTTCCCAATCTAAAGGAATTCAAATAAGAGTAAACGCGTGAGAAAACTTGTAAAACACACCCAACAGCATGCTCGGCTTTCCACCAGTGTTTCTCTCGGTACTAGTAAGAATTTTGTCTGGTGTAGCCAACGACGGGGGTACGGGTCGACCTAAAACAGCTTCGGCCGCGCGAAACACCTCGAGCATCGTTTCTCGAAGGTGATGTCTGAGCTCCGGATCCATTGACATACGTGCGTTCCCTGTGCCGTTGGAAAGTACAGAGCTTGGGTTCATAGAAGCGTTGATCTGTTGGAATGGTTGGAATGTGTTACGCTGGTGTCTTGATAGTATGCTAGCGAACATACCGCTATCTTGTGCCACCTGACCATCTGAAGGTCGTTTTCCCCGTACTCTTCCGCATCTTTCACACCTCCATTATGCAATAGCTGGACAAAGAGACGATTGTATTCAGGTTTTTCGTCCTTTCCGATACCGTCTGTGTAAGGGCCAATGCTAATCCGAGTCCACCGATTTTGAACCTACATGCGACTAAGGTAAACCATGGGATTGCGGGAAGTATAGGCATTTACACTTACTATGACACCAGGTTCGACCTGCTCAGCTGAAATGACAGTAACAGCCGACAAAATCGGGTTTCTCGGAAAGCGTTTACGATACGGCTCCTCTACTCCTACCTAGAGCCCCAATCAGACGTACCCAAGCTCATAGTAAAATCACAGCGTACTTACCCCATTTTGAATCAAAACAATACACGACTTCTCGCTTGCGACAAGCGGTACGACGGCCTCCGAGTCGTCTGAGACATCCGGCAGCGCTTTGGTAGTAACAACGACATAATCCCAAACTAGTTCTTGGCGTTTATTGGCCTCTGAAACAGAGGAGAACACGTGTTTTGGTGTGAAGGTGTAATCGCCAAATGATCGAGTTTTCAGGATAACACCTCGTTCGGCTATCGCTTTGTAGTTTGACCGGCATACGAGAGATACTTCTACTTTGGGGTTACCCTTGTCTGAGTGTAGCCTAGAGGCATAGAAGCACCTGTGAAATGGATGAGATTCAGTTAGAGTTAAAAAGTAATTGTAACATACCCAACAGCACCTGCCCCCACTGCGAAAACATGTGTGGGTCAATAATTACATATCTTCGGTAGCATAGGTACGAGAGCTCACCAATGAGTACCCGGATTGGTTTAGAGGACATGGACGAGGTTAGAAATAAGTGCTAATTGGTACTGTAAATGACGTGCTCCAGAGAATACACAAGCACAAACACTTGCCTCGCACTTAGCGCTGATCACCTCCTACAGTGCCTTTCTGGTGCTGCCCCAACCTTTTGTTGACCATCAGAAGGTGCCGGGGGACTCGCTTTCTATAAATTCAACACTTTTACATAACTACATGAGCTGAGGTCTTCCAGGATGAAGACCAAAGTAGTATAGCCTCGGCGCTCCCTTTCGAGCTCGCGTTTGTTATACACCTTCCCACCCCTCAAAGCCGAGTTTCTCCGGAGCTATAAAATGCGGGGAAGCATTGATTGTGCCTCTCTTAACGACTGCGTCCTGGCCTCTACGTTTCTCTGATTCTCTTTAAGTCTCTCTTGCTAATATGTCTGAGCCTCTAACTCTGGACACTCTTCCGAGCGACGTTCTTGTTATCATCGCACTTTGCACAGATTTAAAATCAGCACTTGCTCTTAGTACGGTAAGGTTTACTTTACATGTCACACAACGTATCGTGCTGATACTTTTCGCTAGACATGTCGCCTTTTTTATGACCTTATTAAAAACTCGGTAGTGATCCAGCTTCGACTTGAACTCGAGGCTCAGGGGGTGCTTTTAAACCCAAATTTGCGACCAGGTCACCCATCCAGCGAGTGGTATCGCCGGCTCGTGCAAACCCGAGACGGTACGTGAATTTCACGTTTTTTCGGGTTTCTAATCTGATAAGATGGATTTTGATTGATCTATAGATTGGATAAACCTAAAACTTACCAGCCTGCCGCCTCTAAAGTTATCCCTGGAGGACAATGGGATGTTCTCTGCGGTTCAGGGTGGTGTATTCACTTGCGGTGCCAATACGCCACGCCAGTCGGACGGAATCAACCGGGTAAAAGTTGTGAAGCTCCCTTCATATGAGTCTCTTGAAGACTCCGAAAAGTCACAATCGTATTTAGCGACTACCGTATTAACGGGCAAATACCTGTCCGCTTTTCGTACTTCATCCGAACAGGACCTTCTCGTAATAGGAGCACTAGGCTAGCAAGTAGTTTTCATCCCGGCAACGAACTCGATCTAACACAAAAGTCCTAGCAGTAATGGTCCCTGTCTGACCATACACACTCTTTCGGGTGCACCGCATCCATTAGCCAAGAACGCCACACTGGAATTTAGGACGAGCGGGTTCATGGCGTTCGCTGTCCATGATCCTCAACCCATCCAGATCCAAGGCGACCTAGTGAGCGCCTTACTCTATTCTAGCCGTGCCGGCCCGCTCGCGGTTGACTGGGCAATCGTTGTATGGAACTGGAAAACTGGCAGCATAGTTTTCCAAAAAGGTGGCGCAGCTCATGATATCTCTTTCAGTTTTCTGTCTCCGGAATCTTATATACTCGTCGAGAGGGACCTCGATTCCACCCACCTACTCATCGACAACCTAGATTCTCAGCTTGATACAACTGCTCCACGTTTCAAGTTAAAACTTCCTGAACTCTCTGCGGGCTGGACCTACGGGTCACTTCATTTCAAGAGCGACCTCCCTTCTTTGCCTCGTGATTCATATCAATCAACCCAGGCGTTCCTACCTGATCCTGTGACAGGTGTCATTTACCTTTCGGTCGGTCTTTCAGGACTGAGCTTAGTCTCTGGTCGTAGCGAACACAACTTACATCTTGGTCTTTTCATTGGTCGGGAAGCTCTGAGGCGAAAACTCCTCAACCTTGGCGCGTCGACTTGTGAGCCAGTTGAACTAGACTGGAACCAATGGGGAGAGGATGTTTCTCGGTGGATCGAGCTGGGATCGAGGCCTGGTTTGCTCTCTGCGGTACACGGGTCTCGTTATGTTCAGCTGGCACGAGGCGAACGTTCTGCTGAAGCCTGGCTACAAGTGTTGGACTTTGGCCCCACCGCCGTTCATCGGGAGCAAGCTCCGGCAGAAAATGGCAACAATTTCGGGCAATCGCAACCAGCGCGAATTTGCGGAGGCTCAACAACTTATGAAGAGCTGTGGGTTGCCTTGGGTCACCCGGACAAGCGAGCTTCGGCCGGTAGTGTTTTGGTTGGGAGATACGGCTACGACCGACCCACTGTGCTCGATATTCCTGGCGCATTCCTCCATCGGGTGGTGTCTAGATTGCCGTATCGATGCGCCACTCAAATCGAGCCCATGCACGCGAGTTCTGAATGGATGATTGATGGAGACTTACTGTTCGAAGTTAAGGTACATACCATCAGCTGATAAGGAGGTAAATGTGACATGCTTACATGTGTTTTTTTCTCAGGAGGGGGCTGGCTGCTGCGTGGTGTATCCGTATAGAATCTCTGATAGAAGTGGGGAAGTTTAAGACTCTGAACCTACCCACGCCTTCTTATGCTTTGTTGCCCTGTTTCCCTAGAGCCTCCTGGTAATTTCTGGTCGTTATAATGTAGACATATGCACTGTATTTGTGCTTGGCATGTGCTAATCTAGACTTTGTGAGCTAAGGCTGTTTAAGCGATCACCATTTGATGGGAGCGGGTCTTGGACGAAATCCAATACGATCTACAACACCGGGTGCAAGCCCTCGTTCAGCAAAACCTAGTTCATAAATTTGTGCCCGAGCCACGGTACTAACCAAGTTTGATATGCGTTGGTTGACTAGATAAGCACCCTACTCGCTCGAACACTCTACTGTAGTACTCTTTCCTTCCGTTCAACTCCGGGATGCCCGAGTCTCCCACTCAGGCGGCCGCCTCGCCAACATCGACCCAGCTTGACTTACCGCCAGCCTTTGGCATACGACCGGAGCAGTCGGGGTATCCAGAGGACTCGAAAACCCGGTCTTCGGTCCAGGATCAAAGTCAAAACAAACAGGGCATAGAGGACATAACGGCATCGCCCACGTTCATCAAGGCTACAGAGGTCCATAACGTTAACCCGCAGTCTCTGGATCCTACGGTGAGTCATGCCTTACTCTATACCATGCGGGGAAATCAACCTAACGCTAACGTTTGGATCGCCCAGACGTGGTCCAAATGGAAGAAGCGGCGGGTTTTATTTATTGTTTGCGCTTTCTACTTCCTTTTCACCTTCATTACGACCGTCACTGGTAAGCGGTGGACCAATTATGTGACTTACGTATCCGCTGAAGCTGCCTCCACGTTGGCCTTTAGTCCCAACATTCAACGACCTCCAGGTAAGCAGCTGAACAATATTGCCCATATATTATTTCTGATGCCATTTGATTTAGACGTATTTCGGTATTAGCTATGCACAAGTTAATTACACCGTTGCAGTTCCTGCCCTCGCGTTGGCCACTAGCCCATTCTTCTGGACACCAATAGCAGAGTCACTTGGTAGGCGAAGCGCCATGATTATTGGCTGTCTTTTAGCCTTCTGTGCTAGCGTGGGGGTTGCTTTGGAAAGAAACTATAGTGGGTACATGGCCTTCAGGTTTTTGCAGGGCTGGGGGGTCGGCCCTGCCAGTACTGTAGGCCTACAAATGCTGGGTGAGTGCTATAAAGACCCAGCAGTGTTGAATTAATCTAATCGCGCTTCTCTACAGAGGACATATATCTTGAGCACGAGCGTGGTCAAAAGGTTGGCTATTGGTGCCTGGCTATTGATATTGGTAAGTGATACCCCCATAGCGATACTGCCCTTATTGACTGGGTATAGGTCTACTCTTTGGACCTCTAATTGGCGGATTTGCTACCCTTGTGTGAGTGCTCGCCGCTTTAACTATGAAATATTATCTTATTGAAGTCGGATTCAGCTCATGGAACTTTCCGGCTTGGCTGACCGTCATAAGTGCGTCCATTCTACCAAACCACTAGCTTGATGCTGATGCTAAAAACCGCTAGTTTTCGGAGTTCTGTTAGTTGTGATGCTGCTATTCCTCCCGGAGACTGGCTATCCTGCCAAGATACCCCATTATACTGTGCATCATGTCGACCTTCCTGCAGGCACACCTACGGCTATAAAGCCACTTCCTTGGCTGAACCTCAGGACGCTTCCCGGATTAAGCCGCCCCAAGCCATGGGATAGCACAATACACTTCCTGCGTCTATTCGCCTTCCCCAACGTCGCTGTCGTTGTTACGTTCTACTGTTGGACCTGGTGAGTATAGTATCTAATCCTACGAACCTTTATTTCTAACTCGGATTGCTCTAGGTACTGGGTACGAAATTCAAGCTCTGCAAGTCGTCGTATTCGACTAACCCGTAATTAGTTCATTCTTTGCGTCATTACCATGCTCCCAGGCGCATATCCCGACTACAATCCTCAGGTTCAAGGTCTCCTTTTCCTTGGTTTCATCATCGGCACACTCATTTCAGAGCTACTCTTCTCGGGAGGAATCTCGGACTACCTAGTTCGCCGTGCCGCAGCTAGCAACAACGGAGAGCGTATTCCTGAGAAGCGACTCCTACTTTACTTCCCCGCTGCGCTGTGTACGTGCATTTAATACCAGCTCCTCCGCTCTAGAATCAATGCTTACAGTCTATTGTAGTAACAACCATTGGTTTAACTCTCTTTGGATGCACAGTCCAGCTCAACTGGCACTGGTTTGTTGCGCAAGTTGCGACGTTCTTGATCGGCACTGGTGAGCATCATCATTTATACACATCGGTCTTTTTCCTAACTTAATCTACTGGATGGAAGGCATTCAAGTGGGGAACACAACCACTATGGCCTACATTGTGGACGCATATCCTCAACACGTTATGGATGTCACACTATTCTACTCGTTCCATCTGAACATGTCGGCGTTCGTCTCCCCGTTCTTCATCGTCCCATGGTACGTGGAGTCAGATGCTAACGAAACCTTCAGTCATCTTACTGTCTTATGTGTTACTAGGGTTGAACGCATAGGGTGGGCATGGTGCTTTGGCGCACAAGGATTCATTGTCCTTGGGGGATGCTTGATATTTGTGCCTCCGCTCTACATCTACGGTCGCAAACTTAGAGATAGAAAAGGGCCAATCCCGTGGGGGTCGATAGAAAACTCTTAAAGTCATAAAATTCTTTTTGCATTTTATACACGTATTGCAATACTGGAGGTGATGGAGTGGAGGTCAGTTCAGTTCAATGTATTTTATTAGCTTTGAAAGAGAATTTGTCGTCCTTTCAAACTGAGAGCCTAGGTCAGTAGGACCGCTAGTGACTTTCACTCTACATCTCCCTGGGGCCGCTCTTCACCCCCGAACCGCCTCACAGCTTCTTCGAGCTTCGCACCCTCTCCAACGTTCAAAGCCTCGTCTTCTCCTTTCTTTTCGTCTTCCTTCAAAATACCCTCTTCCACTTCTTTGAGGCACCGCTCACACTCGCAGGCGAACCTCCAGCCTCTGGCAAGTTCCTGCCTACGCCTGCGTCGAGCCTCGAGCCGGGTTTCACTCGGCCCTTGGTTGACGTCAACGTAGGCCATCGTAAGTTCCGTTCCAGCAGGAATATCCGTGCTGGCTATGAGGTGTAGCTCGGCCGTGCCTTCTGGGAAGAATGGCCGAACGTTTGGTGCGCAAGAGTGCGCGAGCTACACCAGTGGTTAGCCTAGCGAATAGACATAGACAATAACGACATACGTATGATGAGACGCGGTATAATGCAGAGCCAGTCTGGCGCGACGTTCCATGAGGTGTGCGTGTGCGCTCAACATCCTCTGGTCGCACCGTCACAATCGGCTAGTGTCGCATATAACCCTATATAAGTGCTGTCTATCCCTTTAATCATCGGGTGGCTCACCTTGTCCTCTCTTCCGCCATCAAAACAAACACCAATTGAATTATATGCCATCTTGCCTTTGAGTAACGCATAGCGATCTCCCACAAACTGCTCTAACCCCTCCATCCCAGTCTGTAACACACCCTTCAGAGCCTCCATCTCCGCGAGCTCGGCTGGGGTCTCGACAATCTCCAAAAATCTGAGCCGTTCAATATGATCATAGAACGAGTATACGGTAGAGTCTCCCTCCGCCTCAGGAATGCCAAATAGCGCCGCAGAAGACGGGGACTTCGACGATTTGGACGAGGGAGAGTCCGGAACGGCCGCTCCAAGTTTAACACTCTGCTCCGCAATCATGCAGGCGATGAATCGAGCAACAAGCAATGAACGCGTAACGCCCGTGGTTTGCAACAGCTCTACAAAGTCTTCCTGCGCCTTCCTTCGCGCAGCGAGCTCTTCTTCTGTCTTGGGTTTTTGTTCTTCATCGTCGCCTGGAATCGACGGGAGCGGGGGTTCGAGTCCAAAGAGCGTGTTTTGAGACTGTGTCTTGGAAGCTATGTGGCAAGTTTTGGAGCAGTAAGTCGCTTCAAGGGGATCATCAGGGAAGGAGAGCGGGAAATCAATCTTTCGCAAGCAGTGAGTGCAGTGGGTTCGCAAAGCCTGTGAAAGGGGAAATGATTCAGTGGGTCACGAGTAGAAATGATTGTGGTTAATCACCTGGAGGTCGAGATCTAGTGCAGTAACTACTGCGTTTTCCTGGCAAGTCCTCATGAGTAACAGGGGTATACGTGTTGTAGGTTGGATAAATGCGTGCCTTATATATGAGTTCGCCTTGTTTGATATCCTTGGTTGTGACCAGCGTGCTTCGTAGCACCGGGGTCCCCTCGCTTTCTAATGGCTTACCAGATTTATCCTTCATGGGGACATTGGCGATTTTGACATTCATGCTCTTGGGCGGGAAGACTTCATAGTATCCTAATATCATATCACACAAGTTGAGCATGCTCATCCGCCTCAAGCAAGCTCTATTGGCTGCTCACCTTCGGCGCGTTGCTTCACCTACGAAAATCACGGGTAACGGGCGAGTATGCATGCAAACAAAACAAAATGTTTCTATTAGAACTTTGCACAAATGAGACCAGACAACGAGGTGGAGGGAGAGAGACGTATGCGGATGCGTGGAGAGTACGTGCGTGCATAAAGAAACAGTGCGTAGCGATTTGTTTCGCGTAGCTAATCAGAGTGATGTTGTTGGGGAGGGAGCTCCGCCTGCGACGCTCCTGGTTGACTGAGCTGATCCCATTCAGACTCAGAATGATGCCCATCTTGGGACGTAATCTCGTGGTGGGACTCGGTCTCAGAATCAGAGTCAGAGTCAGAACCAAGTGGCACAGAGGCAGGGTCAACAGGCTCGGTAGGCGCATCGGTCTCGGTATTGGCCTCAACTTTAGTTTCAGCCGGTACCTCAGCGTCAACCGGGGCTTCGACCTCGACTGGGGCTTCAGCTTCGGCGGTGGTTTCAGCTTCCACTTCCACTTCGGCCTCGGTTTCGGCTTCTACTTTTGCTTCGGTTTCGGCTTCAGGTTTAGCTTCGACGCCAGCATCAGTTTCCGCATCAACCTCGACCTCGCTCTCGACCTCGTTCTGATCTATCATCACTTCTGATTCGTGTATAGATGGCTCCGACTCGGGGTCCGGCTCTGACTCTGGCTCCAGCTCTGATACGGGGGCAGTTTCGGGAATGGGAGCAACGGTAACGGGCGTGGGGCCAGCGTCGGGTACAGGTATAGGGGCAGGGGCAGGGGCAGGCTCGCGCGCAAGCTCAGACTCAGATGAACTTACATCTAGACTGGCCAATTCCATGACGATGGCGAATATGTGGGGAGGAAGTGTGCTCTGGAATATCATGATCACTTCGACGGGCGAGGGGTATGCGCGTAATGCCCGATAGAACGAGAGTGCAGCAGGAACCTCGAATGCCGGACCTGTGGTTTGAGTCAGCAGGGGCTGATGCACCCTAGGATTATAGATACTGGCCTCGAGAGAGGAGTTGTTCGCCGATTCCGACCTGCTCCATGAAATATTTCTCTCGTTCGCCGGGAAGGGTTGGTAGCGGTTCTGCATTTATCAAAGCAAGCATTCCCTTGAGATCCTCCGCTGAGCGCCCAGCTGGAGTGGTACTAGGAGTATCATCTGGCTTCACTGTCTTTGCAGCCTTTTTCTTCTCCTTGCCTGCAAGATTAATATAAGTACAAATAAAGCTAGAGCATCGGAACATCACTGACGGAGTTTCTTGCGGAACTCAGGGTCATTCCTGCGCTTGTAGTCAAAGTAGACGAGGTAGCCCGCCAAGGCCGCTGCTACCGATGCAGCAGAGATGGCAACTACGGTTCGTGTCTCGACCATGGTGGATGAGCAGAACTCGATCTAATAGCGTAAGCTGCCATAAAAATCTCGTCCACGTGACTCACAGTTATTAAAGCGACTTTACAGTTCCTCATAAACAAGACCAATCATGTTCTTGAAATGTCCTTGGTTGTTGCCTCACTCCACTCGCGTTGCAACTGGAACTCCGGCAGCGCCTAAAGAAGCTCTCGCAAGGCGTCATGTAAGTCAACCCATGGCCAGAGAAGTGACTCAGTACTCGTCGAGGCGGTGTTCTTCCCCATCCCAATGTGATAGAACCCCGCCCAGGTCGATCCACGCGTTCGCCTGATGGTGACAGCTGCGCGATCACACGCACCCCTGCACAAAATACATCTATATAAGCTTGCGTCCCAGCCCGTTGCCAGCCAGCTTCCCTATCATGAACACCGCATTTTCTCGACCGTTTACCTATCTTCCTGCGCGGTCCAATGCTGGACGGCAAGAGGCTCATGTTAAAGCTAGGACTGCCCCTCTCGAGGAGCATTTTGTTACCATAAACCTTAACGAGGCGAACGAGGGACTAGTTGCTCACCCTGAGCCAACGTCGAAGAGAGAGCCGTTTAGCGAATGGGTGAAGCATTGTAGGTGTATTCATCGGGATTATGTGAATCAACCCAGCCTGACTGTGGTTTATAGGCTCGAGTTCTCGTGTCGATACCGACACATTCCTGTATGCTAGCTGTGGGATGGCTGATGCATGTACTAACTTTAACATGTAGTACCAACTACCTGCGTTCGCATTACCCCGACCATTCGTTGGTAGTTACTGACGATTGGCAAGTTAACATCCTCAACTTGGAGGGTGTTATCTGGAAAATGATTGACGAGGTTGAACTCCAATCTCATGTCCATTTTATGCCTCCACGTCGTCGAAACCTACCTGGTCAAATTGTCCGAAGCATTCGATTCGGTGGGTTCAACGTGGAATGGAAAGAGGAGAAATTTCTTTTATATATCGCCAGTGTGAGCCGACTGATTTAGCTTGTTGATATCTAAAACTGAATATAGTGTAGTGGTCGGCGGGATTTGGTGATATTACCCAACACTTTTTGTTGAAAGAGGGAAAAGATGAACAAGCCTCCTTGGCGCTGATTATGGCTTCCGGGTACAGCCTAGGAGAAATCGGGGATTCCATTTTGGTAAGATATTAGCCTCCCCTGAACTTGATGTGTCCAGCCTCAACCACCACCAGGTCTTCAACAACGGGTTCTGGCAACAGGATTACGCGCTTTGGGAAGAAGTTCAGAAGTCAGACTGGAAAGATGGTGAGTCACCCTGACAAAGCTTGCTCCGCCACTATTCACCCTCTTCACTTGATAGTAATTCTTTCGCCCGAGTTTAAACAAGAAATACAATCAGATGTCAAAAACTTCTTCGCAAGTGAAGCGATATATCATGAACTTGCCGTTCCCTGGAAGAGGGGTGTCATTTTCTTGGGCCCTCCTGGTTAGTCGCTACCCTAGTACACGGAAGTACATACCAACTCCTTCATTTGCAGGAAACGGCAAAACGATTTCCATCAAAGCTCTGATGAAATCGACGAAGCACCCGGCTTTGTACGTCAAATCATTCAAAAGTATGCAAACAATCTCGGTGCACCTATGTGGAATGCTAACCTACAATCTTTAGGCTGGATGGGAGAAGAAGGCTCAATGAAAGAAGTGTTTGATCGTGTAAGTAGCGCGCTTTGCTAATTCCTCCGTTGGCTCATTGTTTGTATACAGGCCCGCCGTGAAGCCCCTTGCATTCTCATCCTTGAGGATTTGGGTGCGTGTCATGCAAGTATCAGTGGCCAATAACCAACGTTTTGTCCTTAGACGCCTTGATTAACGACGACAATCGTTCGTTCTTCCTTAACGAGATCGACGGCCTCGAAAACAATGATGGGCTATTCATCCTTGGTACTACAAACCACTTTGATCGTTTGGACCCCGGTCTGGCTGACCGCCCATCGCGGTTTGATCGCAAGTAGTAAGTATCTTTCATCCGTTGGTACAGGTTAAATAGGCTAACGCGATGGCAAACAGCACATTCTCAGCGCCAAACCGGGTGAGCTACCTGAAGTGAATTTAGCTGTGTAGCCCAGATACTGATGATTACATATATATAGGATGAACGCGCTCAATACGCACAGTATTGGCAGCGCAAGCTCAAGACCAACAAAGATAGTAGGTGTTGGCTTGTCACCATGCAATAAATCATCTAATTCGGGTTTGGCGGCTTAGTCACATTCCCCGACTCGCTCGTCGACAAGATCGCCGAATTGACCGCGGGCTTCTCCTTTGCCTATCTCAAGGAGGCGTTTGTCTCCACCCTCATCTCACTTGCTGGGAACCATAACGAGGGCCAATTCGAGAAAGTATTGCTGAAGCAGATTGCGGAGCTGAGGAAACAAGTTGGAGATACTTTAATGATGTGATTCGTGCTATAAAGCAAGCTTGTGCACCGCTGTGCTGGTGATGTTATTTTTGGTTGATTGTTGAGGATTGTATTATAGAGAACCGATGGGATGCAATGAGATCTAACCGCCTTTGACAATAACAACCATGGTATCCGATAAGTCGCTAAATATCAGTGCTTTTGGCGAGTCATTTGAAAGCCATTGGCTTTTACCCCAATCGTAACTCTTGCGGCTGAGGGATTAGTGAGATGTGGCATTCAAGAACTGAGCCACCAGCCACATCTTGAATGGTGGCTGTGCTCCCGACTCAACCACTTTTCTCCTCCACTCTACCACCATCACTCCCACAGCGTCATCTTAGTTTAGCTTAGTTTCGCAGAAAATTAGAACTTCTCAAAGATATTATAATTGACTCAAAACGAGATTCCATCGAGCTACAAAGTTCTGCAGGGTTATTGCGCAAACAACTTGGCCGAGTTCTGCCATAACGAATTGCGAGACATCTAAGAAGATTATGGCCCATCAGCTCACTCCTGAGCAACAAGCTGTCTCACTTGCAAGGAAAAAGAAGAAAGAAGCGGCTGCAGCGCTGGCTCAGAACAATATACCAAGCTATAGGGAATTATTAACGAACCCGGCGGCTGAGGTTCTTACCCGAGAATGGCTCCATGGAGGTGATAGGAAAGCGGGTTCAACTCTTGTCGCAACATGGAATGTAAGAATTTATTTCACAGATCAAGTATTATAATGATGCTGATTGTTGAAATAGATACTTGCTCAAATTCTCGTCAGTGCGTTCTCTTAGCAATCTATATCAAGTCTTTAGTTCATTCTTAGATGTTTCTCAGGGAGAGATCTATTTCTTGGAAGCGACTGCCTTCGAACCTCACAGCGCCACCCTATGATCCTAGCGGAAATAGTGTCACACGAGGCGGATATCTTTTGTCTACAGGTATGCCCCATCACGTATATTGGAGGAGTTTGATTCACTGCCGGGCAGGAGGTTGATCGGCAAGACAAGCTACTTCCTACCTTTTATGAAGCTGGGTTTTCAGAAAGCTTTGGGTGTGGCCCAGGAAAGAAGCATGGATGCATGATACTTCATCGTACCTCTAGGTATAAAGGGATCGCGGAGCGAGTTGTTTTCTATGACGAAGAGCCCGTACGACATGAGACTCTCGAGCAAGAAGACGTGAACCGCTCCGGGCTGACTCATCGAACCAGAAACATCGGGCTGTTGGTCGCATTACAAGACCGGGTTGACCCGGCAGCGGCACCAGTGATTGTAGCAACCACTCATCTCTTCTGGCACGGTCTGTAAGTGTTTAGGTTCATCGGATTCGACACCTATAACAAAGCGTGGCATTTTCTAAAGGTACAAGTACGAGCGAGCAAGGTATGCTAATTCAGGAACTAAGCTGGATTGTGCTAACAAATGATCTCTTAGACAAGCTGGGATCCTCAGACGTGAGGCGCTCCGTTTTCGGGAACAGCATGGTACTCCAAGATCATCCATAATCATGGCGGGAGGTGAGTAAGTTCACCCATAGTTTCGGATTGAATATCTACAAACAATTAATCCTCGGTAATTGCTAGACTTTAATTTCCAGCCAGATGAAGCTGCTTATGCGCTCCTTCGCGGCACATCTCTTACCCCAGAACAATATGGACAACTCGATTCCTCCCGTGTGATACACGTTTCACTCGATCCAACCGTCCCGCGCACGCCCCGAACTGGAACAGACGCGGATGATGACGACGAAGCTGCTGGTGCTGGAGCAGCTGTGCGTACTGACCTCAAAAAGGGGGACGGCGAAGAGGAACCTGTTGTACCAACTAAGATCAAGGACTCCCGCCCAGCCGAAGCAAAGGATGGGCTCCTTTCCAACGAGGAAATGGTGAAGCTGTTCGAAGCCGGGGGCGAGACAAGGAGCGCGTACGACGAAATTCTGAGTCGGTGCGCTGAATCGACGGGTGAAGCGGACAATGTGCTTGCCGTACGGGATCCAGCAATGCAAGGGCGGAAAGGTGGATACGAGCCCATGTGGTCATGTTTTACGCACTATTGGCGTTCGACTTTAGGTGAATACATTCCTCCACGGCTCTGTACTTGTCGTGTCCTGAAGAGTTATGCGTAGACTATATCTTCATCGTCGATCCTTCCGAAGGGAGTGCCTTGGAGGTTGTTGACGTGCTCAAGTCCCCACGAACTGAGGCACTCGGAAATGGCCTTCCGCGACTTGGAGTTAGCGCTAGCGATCATGTACCACTAGCAGCGATAGTGGCTCCTCAGCAAGGATCACAATCACGAAGACAATAATTACAATGAACTAGAACAAGCAGAATTTTATTTAGATGCATTCGCGCCCTTGAAGTGATACTAACTATCTGAGTGCGGTTGACCGCACGTTATGTACACAGATGAGAAACGCCACACACACACAAAAAAAGATAACAGACAAGCCTGGTTATGTTCGCGTAAACCGTTCAGAAGTATATCATTTAGTCATAAGCCAAGTAGAAACCGTCCGATATGCGGGAATACCTGGTACGAATTGGAACCTTAGGTTGAGTTTGCCCCGCGCTTCACCTCCAGCTGCTTAAACAGCTCTTCCATTCGGTGTCTCAAATTTTGCAGTTCGTTCATGATGGTAGCTTCGCTGGACTGTATTAACAAACCTCATATTAGGCCAGCGATCAAGTTGCCATTACAAACAAATTAATACTCACAAGGAAGGAGTTCGGGAAAGCCTTGATGATCTCATCAAACGATTTCTTCGAGATTTTCATTCCGTCTTCGTTTTCCACGACTGGGTCCTTATTTTCGGGGTCGTCCTCTTCACCATCTTGGGTGGCGGTAAACATATGGCGCATAAATATGTTACGCTTAGTGTCGAGATGGGACTCGAACAGCGAGATTAGGACCAAGGGAACAAAGAATACGACAAGCATAACGCGGCGGTTAAGCTGGGTATGAGAGTTGGGTGTCAAAATGTGTCACTTGGATGTAAGCGGGTATCAGTACCTGAGCGTAAGATTTGCGGCTAAGGACCAATCTGCAAACCACAACCATTAGTATTTGAAACCAGTCAGTGCAATTATAGAACTAGACTTACTCGAATGGAGCTACCAAAAACACCTCAATGAGATTGAAAGGCGCAGGATCTAGCAAAGCAATCATAAACAAATTTCCCGACAACTCACAAATATTACTCACAAACGTAACTGTCGGGAGCTATCGAATTATATTAGAGCGGTCACTAGTCGAGAAATAAACGACACATACCACGGATCATGCCAATCGTCTTCTCAGCAAAAAATGCCATGAATTGCGCTTCAGCGTCATCCGTAATCTACGCAAAGGTTAACCCCCACGACCACCACGATTATTCAAGATACATACGTCCTCATAAGCCGACGAGAACAACGAAATCAAAACATTAAGCAAGATAACAGTTGTCGAGATGTTCCACCTGTATGGATTGTTTGAGATGTGAGTTCTTTCACGCGAATTAAACTAATAACTCACATATAGTAAAGCACAAGACCAAAGTTGCTGCAACATGCTCTGTAAGTACTCGATCAATATCCCAGTAATAGTACGAACCTAACGGAGGGTTGTTCGAAATCTGGAGCCTGCAGCAAAGCTTGCAGTAAAGTGTTTATAACAGTCATACCATGGTCTGCCAGAGGGTTGAGTTGCCACATCGAGACATGAGTCAAAGCACAAACCTGTAACTCCGTCGGCCGCGTCTAAGGCGTACATTCCCTGAGCGAAACCAATACCCAAGATCGATAATAGCTGCCGAATCCAAAGTTCAAGGTGTTCTGAGAGTATGAAAGAGATACACATACCACAAAGAATATAGTGGACTCTTGTAACATCCGGGAGACGCAGATCTGCATAGTACCAACGTATTTGAACCCTTCGACGACCGTAACAAGTTCTGTTTATCAAAAGTGAGCATATTCTGCTCAGAAGGGGTAGCAACAGAGCTACGTACTCATCCAGATTAGCGGGCTAACACAGCTTAATACTTGAAAACTCCTCAGCTTCAGCGCTGAGCTCTGGTTATCATCGGGCGTATATAGACCCCACATGCGGAGAACAAATGCAGTGATTATGAGGGAGTCTGTCAGGAGCGATACCACACGCCAAAAGTTGAAAGCCCGCCAGGTGAAAAAGCGAAGCATCTTGTACAACTTGTGAAATTCTACAGTCATGATTAGCACCTCAAACGCCCGCTTGTGTAGACACTACAACATACCTTCCATTGCGTAAGCAAGTGCTTGTACGTATAATGCAATTTCCCATTCGTCCAACCGATGGCGGGGCTGACGATTTTGTTCAAGGGGCTGCTGAACTAAACCAAGAATAAGACATAAGACACGGCGGCGTAGTGAGGGGCTTACTGGCTCGGGAATAGATGAACAGAAAAATGAGCCTGCATATAGTTGTTGATACGGTCTATATGGGTGAGCCTATGACATAGCTTACCATAAACAAATGCGAAATGCGTTTTGATATCTATGGGACAGAACGTTAATTGTCACAATTCCCAATCCAACCGCCCAGGCTAGCTTACCTGGGAACCGAAAGTCGAGATGGATCGAGATGAGCCCAGAATGAGCCATCATGCTTAAACTTGTATTCATCGTCTTGGCAAAGTCAAAACCATAGAACTCTAGAGTCCAATGATACTCACAATCAATGTCGTTATTTTCGTTGTTAACTTGAACCCAGTCACCCCTCCACAAAGAGTCGACCACTAGCAAATGATTAGTCATGCCACCGGCATAAAATGAATCTAAAAAAATGTACCATTCTGGGCCTCTGAACATGATAAAAAGATGGAGCTACGTAGGAATGAATAAGGGCTATCAACGGCAGTTGAGCTGTACTCACGCGCGTTGGTCGATAGCGAGCTCGAGTGCTGAGCTCAGAGCACTTGGATCGCCATCCCATTCAGAATGTCGAAAACGAGTTGACATGATGTCATCGAGACGGTCCGGAGGAACCGTGTGCAACATTCGCCTGGCGAGGGTTTCGCATGCTATGGCGCGCCCAATATTCTCTCCATAGTCGGCAGTGTCGTGGTTGGCATCTTACAGCAATGGTTTTAATACCGGGAAACAAGGATTATCTAGTGGCCACTTACCCCACATAAACGACTGACGAGCACGTAAAAGGCAGTAAGGAAGCTTTACGATTTATGAGTATAGTTTGCGCCGCTTCAACACACTGTAAACCTACAGCTTCGCCGAAGTCTCCTGCTGCTTCGATATAGGCTGAGATCACTGCTGGAGTGACGATTCTAGAAGTGGGGTCCGTGATATCATCCGCGCTGACCTCAAGAGGCAGCAGCGTCAAGGTGAGTGCTCGGATGCGCTTAATGAGTTCTGAAACAAGCTTAAGAAGACTGTTATGATATTTTGGATTCTGCTCACTCGTGAGAGTATCCGGAGACGGTTGCACCGACTTCGTCGACAAAAGCGAGACTTGATCCTCCATCGCGCGGTCCGACATGGCTGCTCCCGTGGTCGTAACCAACACAGAGAGCTGAAGTGTCAACACCTTATGATGTCACAGGCTGAGGTAATGCTTTGATGCCATGATGCCAGCCCGCGCTTGCCCTTCTCATTTCCCACCACAATGCCGGTAGGTGTTAACACGGCGCTAGCACACAGAAAACTAACACACTTGCAGGCGTATCACTCCGCTTACAACGAAGAGCCAGATGTTCGTCAAGTAGGGAATATGTCTGTCCTCCCTATTAACTCGCGCATTCGTGGGCCAGCCCCCCTTCGTGAGCGTCTCGCCCACACGCGTATCTGTACTTCCTAACATAATACAGAGCCGGACCCATCGCAGCCAGATATCATCGACGAGACCCTCGACCTCTTCCGTGCCAACTCCTTGTTTCGCAACTTTGAGATCAAAGGGCCGGCGGATCGTCTCTTGATTGTTCTCATCCTCTTCATTTCCGACTGCCTTGCCAAAATATCAGCTGCTCGTACTCCTCCAACGCAGATCGAATGTACCAAGCTGCTCAATACCCTTGCCGTCGAGTCTTTCGCCATCCCAGGAGATGCCGGATTCCCCCTCAACGCTCACTACCAATCTCCTGCAAGCAGGCTTGATGGAGGTAAATGTCGTATCGAATCCTGGTTGATTCGCGTAAACTAACGCGTTGAGCCCAGACTATCTCCGATCCTACCTTGTACAAGTTCGCCAAGAGCTTGCCGCGCGTCTTGTTGAACGACTTTACGCTGACGGCACCGGAAAGCCGAGCAAGTGGTGGCTATGCTTCACCAAGAGACGATTCATGAATCGCAGCCTGAACTAATTACTTGGCCTATTGTTTGGTTCGTAGAATGTTACGTGCCACGTCAAGGGCTATATAGTTCTGAATACAATCACTACCATCCTTTCAAGACGCTACCCCGGTATCAATGAATTGTTTATTAGGTCTCCCAGTCATTTTGGTGACCTCCTTATCCAGTGAGTAAAGTGCTGTTAGCAACTACGCGCTGTAAAGCGCAACGGACGTCCCAGCTCTCCTTGAAGAAGTCCTTGATATTCCCAAAATACGTGCAGTTTGAGTTCGAGTATTTAACTTGGAAGGATCCCTAATGGTCATATCGGTCCACATAAGGAATATTTACTACTTGGCGCTGCCCAAAGACCACTAAGCGATTGGTTTAATCGCTCGCTCGCCAAGATGAACTAAGATTAGGAGTTCGTTGAGGCTTTTCACGGTACGCCAGTTGCAGGTGTTATTTTGACTACCTTGACTACTAACAAGTTTGCCTCGCAGGAGGATCATGAGACCAGATTAATAGATTACAAGGACTGAACCATTTCTCCCAACAAAAAATAGAAAAGACCAAATACTACATGTTCAAACAACCCAACTTCATATCTTGAAAGTACGACGCATATATGCTCAAAGAACAGCATCACCCACGGTTCGGCCCCTGGTACTGTGCATCTAGTGGATAAGGAGGAAGAGCAGTGCCCGTAAGCGACCTGGGCGGGGGTGACATCGCCATCCCCCAAGGAGGCACTTGGCCGCCGCTTGGACTCTCGGACGAAAGTGAGGCCACTGGCTCCTTCCTATCGGCGCTCCAAGCGGGACTAGAGGTACCCCCAGCCGTGCTACGACCCCCTGTAAGTGAAGGATCCCCACCTGCGCCACTTTGTGAGAATGGTGATTGCTGGCCAGCACTGGGAGCACTGTAATAGCTAATGGATTGGCCCAATGGTCGAGCTTGTGGTGCATGCGTCGTAATTCCACTGTACTGGACTGGAGGTGTGTCGGTGTACGGAGCGTAAGACTGATTACTCGGGTATACACTAGATGGCGTGTACCGTTCCCCAATGGTGCTCGCGTTGGCGCGCGAGTCGTGTTCTTGAATCTGAGGAGCTCCGCTATATGTGCTCTGGAGACCATATGTGCTCTGAGGACCATACGGCAGACTATACCCCGAGTTCGCGTGGCTTATTTCAGGCTTGGAGCCTTCGACTTCCGACTGATGTTTCCTGGCGGCCTCTCGTCTCTTGCTTCGACGACGGCGGCGGAACCAGCAAACAAGAAATATGAGTGCGGCAATGGCGATCACGCCTACGACCGCTCCTATGACCTCGAATATCCACCTGTAGATAGATAGTAAGCGTCTGAAATAGCGCTTGCTAGTTTAACAAAACGCACCTTTTGGGGCCACTCTTCGGTGGGTTGCTAGACACGCAGTGAGTAAGGTACGAGTAAACGTCGTGTATTTTGCTACACGTACTTAGATCCCGTCTGAGTAGCTCCAGCACCAGTAGCGGTGCCCGTGGCTGAGGGCATCGAAACCCCACTTCCAGTAATCATGCTGGTAAACTTCCCAACAGTCATTGTTGTTGCGGCATTAAGGCAGGAACCGTCGCTTGAGCTTCCAACCGCCAGAATACCGTCAATCGCTGAGTGACCTTCAGCATCGGTGATAGCAACTATCACGCACGACTTAATTTAGTTTATACGAAGACTGAGTGCAAACTCACTAATGTAGGAGAGCGACATAGGAATGTCCAAGACGAAGTCCTGTGTGACTACGTGAGTACAAATCATCAGCAAAAGCACCGCATATATGCTGCTCACAAACTTGTTTGTGGCGAAATGAAGTGTTTTCTGTTGGCGCTAAAACACAGGAACCTTCGTTGGAATCGATATTTATGTCTTTGAGACAATGAAACTTACTACTTCGGGTATAATCTCTACTTGATATGGCGAGGTACCATTGTTCACGACTATGTTCACGTTGCCGCATTGGGAGCTTTGTCGAGGCATTAGCGAATATCCCAAAACTAGCAGTAGCTGACGTACTTTCCGGTCCTCGTAAAGCTAAGCGAGGGAGGTGGCATCGGGTTGGCACTAAGAGAACAATTCGAACTACCTGGCATCACAGTGAACCGGGTTGATGTCTGTCAAAGAATCGACAGTTAGACCGCTGAAGGCAAAATGACCTATCCCCTACTTACTCCGCCAGTATACCCCGCGGAGTCCTTCATCGTAAGCATAAACGGATTGTTTACAGGGAGATTTACAGTCCAAGGATAAGTTCCCGCTTGACCTTGGTGATTCGAATATCATTCAGCAGAATGGCCAACCATATTATCTAGGATAGATCCCTCACCGATGTTCCCCACTGCCAGCGTCAATGGTGCATATCCGCCTTGGTAAACGCTGACGGTATATGGGGGAGCCGGAGCTGGGTTCGCGTGCAGTGATGGGTCGCCAAGATCGTTATCAAAGGAAAGTTTCAGTATCGAGCACTGCGGTATGGCACCCGACTCGAAATTCCACTTTTCGAGTGATCCATTAGAAGACTGGGGATCTCGACGAAGCAGCGAATACTCACACCAAACGAGAACGTTTCCTGATCCCATGGAGGAAGGCTCATTCTTGGGATGCTCGAAGCTGCGTTAAGAAGGGGGGGGGGGGTCTGCTGGCTCGAGATGTCGGCGCCTTGTCAAGCCTTGCTCCTGATAAATACCGGCCACGATGCATGGCCGGATATGACTGCCAAGACCTGCTTGGCCCATGGCTATACTTAATCGGATGCGAGGACGCGGGTTGTATGAATTGTGCCTTGTCCATCGACCGTAGGGCTAGACGCTCATGCCCAGACTGGTGGGGCGGTTAATCGCCTCCCGCATCGAGGCATAGCATAGCCTCGACAAGCTGTTGACCAGAGTCGTCAATTTCAGGACCACCCCTTGGTCTTAATTATTCGTTTGACGTACTTATGAGATACGCAAACACTCATCCTGTTTATAACTAGGTAGTCAGGGGATCGAACATCCACAAGTCGTTTAATCACTGTTCGCATTTGGTAAGAGCGCTCAGCAGCCACGCAGTGACCACGAGAGTTTTACATACATGGGGTTCCTCTAAACGGCGCGGAGTACACCTCAAGGTTCTACATACTACACAGGCAAGTACAAACGAGCAGACAACCACCTGGTTGATGAACGGCAAGCGGCTAGGGTAAGTCGGAGAGGAACAATAATTTTCGGAATTACTGTAAAGTGTGATTCATCAGTTGCTGTGAAGTACACTGTCACACGTATACAACAATTATAAAGGGATAGATCTTGGCAAGAGCTTAGCCTATAGTGGACCAGTTATGAATAGATCTGTAAGATAAGACGGCCTAGTGTTTTTAAGCGCTCACCTGTCGACCACGGTCCAAGAACACGCCGGAAGGCGAGACCAAAGATAACGACGAGAACTATTAATAAGTCATACCGCTATCAGACCCGATTAAAGTCAAAGCGCGGCCCTAGGTTTCCCAGCAGCAAATTCGTCCCCAGTTCTGGGGCGCTCTGGGTGCTCCGGATTTGGGAAGCTAGCGTCAATGCTGATCTGGAGTACATCCTTTTGAAATAACGAGCTCCGGAGCAAATTGCCGCTCAGGAATCGAGGGCCATTTCGCTGACGCTCATAGTTTAAGAGAACACAGTGGAGAAAAATATCAGGGGCAAATGAGGCAGAGGCGAGTCTGGGCGAGACGCCCGAGTAATTAGATTAAAGAACTATCGTACTCGAGATATGTAACAGAGTGTTATTAGCATATATTATGACATTCTCGATTCGGTACCTATTCTTGTGACTTGTTACCATGCGCATATATGCGTCATCTAGTTCACCCTTTGGCAATTTCATCCAATTTGGATGAATTCTCACGATGACATTTATCTACAATCAGCAAATAGCGTATCTGTTTTGGAATTAACATCAATATCTT
>WSTH01000396.1:0-25619 GCA_019616345.1 Ceratobasidium sp. 395
TAGGGAATCCTGGGGATTCCTGGAAAATCTGTCAACTGGGCAGACGCAGGGACTTTTGTCCGGTACCGCCTTTCATAGTCGACTCGGGGACAGTAGTGGGGCAAGGTACTATATTTGCAAGGATTTCGGCCCATGGCTTGTGTGAAAATAGTGTGCGTTCGCCATCCTTGAAGCAGACAGAGCCTAAGTAAAGATTTATAAGCATTGCATATATATCATACTTAGACAATAAATTACCTGGATTTGGAAACTCCTTAGCATCTAGGTTGAGAAGCTCTTGGCTCTTGGAGTCGTGGCGCATGTGGTGCAGGATTGCTGGGCCGGCCTGCACATATCGTCCATATTTGGCATTATACCACCATCCACCCGAGGCAACATGGGCCAGCCTATCTATTCGTGAAAATGCTTGGGCGGCGTCATGGCTTGGTGCCAATCGTGTACTGAGAACCGATAGAAGCCGAAAATTTGAGTTAAAGGCTTCATAGCGCTCAGAGTCGGGGCCAAGCAGTGGCCCAAATCAGCGTACATGGAAGGGGGCATGAGTTAGGATGTGGAGTTTTGCCTTTGTGGTGATAGTCATGGGATCGAATGTCGAGACAGCATGTAGGAAATCGTCAATAAAGGTAGTCAACTCATTCTGGCAACGGTTTTATGTTAGCATATACTGTACAACTATGTTTAGATAACTTACGCAGTATTCATCCATGTTCAAGATTCGCTTATGCCACAGTAAAACCGTCAAGCGGCCAAGTACCAGCCATACACGGAAGAGTTCAGGTGGTACAAGGCCCCGGAGTGCAAACGGAATAAGTTGTATAATGAATCGAAAATGGGTCCCAATGCAACTCCCTGGATAGCGGCAAATGTATTCAGGTACTCGTGAAGTCCCCATGTCGAGTCCCGCAACAGGGAGTGACTCGAATCGAGTTTTGAATATGTTGAATTGCTCCTTGTTGAGGTGTTTACATGTGAATCACCAATAGTACTTTACCGCACCAAGCTGTACAGTATGTAAAATTTCGATTGGGGTATCCTTATGAACATCAAAGTCTGGCTAATTCGGTTCAGATGGGAGTAGGTGAACTAATATAGTGACACACCTTTTACTTGTAGCAATGGATTCATACGCAGAGCTGGTGTGTTGGCCTGGTACTCCTGCTTCAAAATGCTGGCGATCTGCGCCTGCATGTCTTTGGAAATGTTGGTACTCTTGGAGGGTGTCATCTCATTCCGGCGGGCCAAGAGAGAGTCCAGCAATGGTTGTGCAATTGGATCTTTGATGCCAGAGTCACGCTGTGTGGCATCGAGGTGCGAGGTCGCATGTCCGTCCAAAACCATCGTCCACTGAGCCTCGAGATTATTGATTGTATCCTGCAGCTCACGCGGTTTGCCCGGCTGAATAAAACACATGAGTTACCTTTCCAGCTATGTTACATCATACATACCTTGAATAGTCCTGAAAACCCATCAAGTGTTGTTCGGAATGCTTGAGGCCCGCCTGACATACACATCCGACAGAAGAGATTGGATTGCATACCGGTTGAGCTGCAATGCTCAACATGCATCTGGTTGTCAGCCGAAATGCATAAGGCGTACATGCGAACTAGGACTTCTCGTTCCGTAGCTGCATCCCACACAACTATTGGCGCCTCAAATGTCTCTCTAGCACAGTCGTTAGTTGTCCATTATACTCAAGCAAGTTTGACACTTACTCGCACATTTGCATCACGCAACCCATCATTTCAAGCGGTTTAGCGTGCGGAGATGAGCAAACAAACTTCACGTTTGACGCTCGATTCAATTCTTCTCGAGGAAGGGCAGCATTCGAGGCATAAACGACATGGTGCTTATTCCATTGCTTGGTTCGGTTTGCGGATACATCGTCTTGAAACACGATGAGTGGTACGGAGTAAACCTCCCGTCCGTCAGCTTGCCGTCGGAGCGGATGGGGCATGTACTTCTGATAGTCGGATGAAGCAGCTGTAATGCAAAATAGTAAGCCAAAATGCTCCGCGTCATCACTCAAGGCTGCATCACTAACGAACCGTCGAATTTAAGCATCCCACCATATGTGTCCATAAGTTGTAAGCAGTTGCGCCGGAACTGTGCAAGAGGTCGCAAGACTTCATCGTCATTGACTGAAATAATAATCCGTGCATTTTGAACCTAGAAAGGAGGAGTATAGATCAGTCATACGAGCCCGAGCGTTCGACATAAAACATACACACATCAGTTGAGCATGTAGTTAGGCATCCGCGTGCCCATAAACCATCGTCCCGGCGAAGAAACATCTTTGGAATAAAAATATCGCCATCTTCAAGCTCATACAACTCGTTGATATAATAATGTGTTGTATAATTGCTTGGTGATACCGCCATGGGTGTAAGCTGATCCCGGTGTTCTCCTTTCGCAAGCTTCTCGGCATCCCAGACCTCCGCAACTACACCTTCGCCATCCGTTGGGTACAACATCATCGAATGACGAATAGATGGGTTAGAAAAGGCCTTATCATAAGATTTTAAAGTATCTATTAGTAGCATATCCGATTGTACATATAAGCCACTCCAAACCTGGCGCATCGTAGATGACAACGAATTTGCGTAAAGGATATCCCCCTTGCTTGTTGTAAATCTACGGATTGGATCCTCGCCGCACGCCTGTAACTTCTTCTCGCACTTGTCGAGCGAGTATGTTGTCGGTACACCTTGCATCCCGCATACCTTTGCCCACCAAAGTATGGCTTCCTTCTGCAGGCTCGAGAGACCAAGTCGGAGGGAGCGGAAGAGTAAATGCGTATAAAAATGCCATAAAGATAGTCATGCATCAAAACCTAACCTATACTAAAGCCAAGGTAAATACCTTCATGTCGGGCCAAGGATCCGTGGCAGGATTGCAGTGATCTTCACTTGCCGAATCATTACCTTCATTTTCTATAAATTACCCATTTTGGAATCGCTTTGAGTTAGACTTTATATGCTACAGGTTTTGGTTCGACCAGCGCACCGTTCGAGAGGGTTTCGGGCTCTGTCTCGCGATCAAATGTCGAAATTGGATCGTTCAGCGCCTCCGCGTACTGAAAACAAAAATTTAGCCCGTCTTCTGTTGCCTGTAGCCTAGGATCCCTGTCAAGAGAAATTGTATCGCCGGCTGACACTACCGGATCGTCGAGGTTGGGAGATTCTTCGGGCGGCATATTAGACGAATAAGTGGCGCCAAAAGGAGTTGTTGACGTATCGCACGATTGAAGTGAGTTATATATCCATGTAGTAGCAAACGGGTCATGTGTGGTATCGGGTGGAATCGAAGGAACGGGTGGATGGGTTGCAGTGCCAGTGGACTTAGCGCGAATCATGGCCGCCCGTGCAGCTTCTATGTGCTTTTGACTCGTAAGGTGTTTGTTCATGTGAGAACGAGGCCACCAAGGCATGATTTCACCACAATCATCTTCGGGTTTGCAGACCTTGCACCGTTGGTGGCCCTGTGAATTAGTCTCCACTGGATCGACAGCTAAATTCACTGTTAGAACACTTCAGTATCACACATAAGAGCTTACTTTGAGACATGGCTATTGTGGCGCTCGATTTACCGTAAGGACTGGTACGCAAACCAAGTCGAGAGGATGGAGTGGACTTGTGGCGAACGAATGACTAACTCAAAGCAAATTGATTTATACGGAAATGTTGCTCAAACCTTCTGACAAACGCTCCAAACACATGGCCAAAAGAGGTTTAAGACAGGCTGCAGCATATGGTACCGGCTCCTTTTTATTTCCGGTGCTTGGGAGAGTTTCTGATTGTGGAGGAATTGTCGGGAGACGGCTGGCCGAGATGCAGCCTAGAACTGTGCATTAGCGCCTGACATCAACCATCAGGTGACACTATCTAAAAACACGCCTTGCGCCTCGTTCGTCAGGAAAAGATGGATCTATAATTAGGATCTCGGATCCTAAATATGTCCAATTATGCCGATTTAATGAATTATGCCTAATTTAAGCGAATTTAGGATAATTAACATGCGTAGGGCATTAACTACAGATAATTGGCCAAAGCGAGGCTGTGTTTCATAACCGGCAGACAATCGCTTGTCGTAGCAGCTCCTACGGCAGGTAGACAATCACGTATTCAATTGTATTTCTAGGTACATATTAAAGAAACGGCGCGCTGCGTGCAGGATACAGAGGAAACAAGCCGGGAAGACAAATGCATTCACCAGTTAGGGGCGGTATTCACCGACGTACATTCAACAGACAGCCCTTACGGCGTAGGACATGACAGCAAGCACCCTGCGTGCAGGGCTTCGATATCGGTGAGTCTGTTGACGGGGTGTTGGGACGGGGAAGAGGCGGAGCGAACGTAGTCGGGTTGAACGAACAGGCTGGGACAACCGCGGCGGAAACCGCGAGCGCAGCGCGTGGATGGTTCGGTCAGCGCAGCGAGCAGGAGTGAGTACTCACTACACTGCAGCCGGGTAGCGACTTGGGAATGGAATGGCCCTGCTTCCAGAATGTGGCGCTTGGATTCCTGTTGGCCGGGCGAGTTGGCGGCCAGATAACGGCTTAGCATTGAGAATCCAACCGTCTGAGAATGAAATATATTACATCCGACCATCCGCACGCATCCCACGCGAGCTGCCGGTCATGTGATGTTGTTTGGCCCCTATTGATCCTACCCCTTTGAGACTGCCACCTCGCCACTCGGCTCACAAACCGTTCGTACTGACTTGTACTCAATGTCTAACACCGGATATCGTCCCCGCAAGCGCATTTCCAGTCGAAACTTCGAACAGCCGTCCCGCAAGTAGCTTTAAACATTGTTTAACGTTCCGAGCCCCTAACCGCGCCGTCGCGCATCTAGATTTTATTTTGTTAAGAGGCGGCGAAATCTATCGGTGTATGATATGTACAGGAAATCCAGATTCTATCTCACTGTCCGATGCTATTAAGCATGAGGCCAGTGACGGTCATATTCTTGCTCGGCGACAACTTGACCGCATACCGGAGCGGGTGGAGCTGAATCCCCTCTCAGGGGAAGAGTCGGTCAATTACATACCAAACCTCGCCTTCACTGCCAGCTCCCTCCCTCGTACTACTGTGCAGCAAAACTTCCCTTTCCAGCACACAGAAATCGCTTCCGCCTCGACCGAAAACATTGCGAGCGGCTCTTCTGACTGGCACTCGGCGTTTGAGAGCTGGTCTCGCACGGCCGACGCACACTTCACTGTCCCTGGGCCGGCGTTGCCGACGGATCCTTTGGATACGGTGTACGATTTATTCGGTGCTGCTGCGGAAGAACCAGACGAAGAATCGTCCGACTCAGACTTTGAGTCAGAGCCACTGGGCTTGTTGGACCTGAATCTGTTATCGGGGGCTCTCCCTTCTCCTCCAAGGTCACCTCCCCCCGATGAGCTTACTTTCAACCCGTGGCAGGACAACAACAGTAAGCTTGTGCCCTGTTCATGCAACCGACACGTTTGAACCCGCATTTCAGGTCTATCCGAGCCAATACCCCACTATATTGAACTCCCAGACTACAGCCAGGAATGGTGGCCGTTTGCCAGCCGCCAGGTACGTGCAAAGCTGCCAAATGCGTTCTTTATTGAAACTGAATGTCTAACAATAGGAGGCGCTTTTTTGCTTGATGACTGCCTTCCCGCGTGCTGTTTTCTCGGGCAGAGAACTGGATGTTGTACGATGGTTCTCGGCTAAATGTAACGTACCTGGCATGCCAACTGAATCGACGATACAAACCCGATTCGAGCATATAATCAAACTTCTCGGACTAGAGTCACAGCTTGTTCAAAGCGAGCTTGGTAATTATTTCGCTGTAACTTCTCTGGAGTCGCTCATTCGAAATGTAAGACAAACGAATGTAGTTCGCAGCGCATACACGCTGACCTTGTATGACGGCAGGAGATGGCCAATCCAATCGTTCGGAAAGAGCTTTCTTTTTATCCTCAAGACTCTGGGAGCTCGATGTCTTGTGCGGCGCATGGAAAGCGATGGTCGGAAGAGGTCGATGCTTCTTTGGCGGCGCCAATGGTGCGCAAACTACTACCTTTTGGACAATATCAGGATTATTTCGTACATGAGCCGCTTCTAGCCAGTGTCTCCGTCTCGGATGACGAATATGCACTCGTACCTCAAGCTTTCTTGCCTGTTCGCTTTTTTGAGCGCTCGGGTGAGATGTTTGCACGTTGTCACCCGCTCACTCCAGAGGGGTTGGGATATACAGTGGACTCTGACATACACACCGAGCTTTCAATTACGGCGTTTCTGCTGCCTCTAACTGAGCTGCGCTTAAGACATGGGGAGTACGGCTTACCGAGTCCGGACCAGATACTTGGTGAGTAACATGAGCAGCGCAGAAGGCGGCATAGTTAGCTACGGTTGACCACTTCACCATTAGGCGTACGCTCTCGCACACACCCAGACTCGATCCAGCCCTGGGCCGAGCCTGTTGAGAATCCTTGGCGCCAGAAGGCCAATGGAAAACGAGTCCACTCCGTACCAGTATGGCTTTACTGTGATGATACCTCTGGCAACGCATCAAAAAAATGGAACAAACACAATTCTTTTCTATTCACACTGGCTGGTCTCTCACGGGCTCATGCTCAACTACCGTACAATGTTCAGTTTCTTGCTACCTCAAATATCGCCACCCCGCTGGAGATGTTAGAGGCGATCACAAAGGAGCTTGTGTAAGTACCATTATACTGTACATCAAACAACTCACCTAACCTCAAATAGTAACGTTCGCAAGCATGGTGTCGTTGCTTACGATTGCCAGATGGGCGAGGATGTCTTATTCATACCGTGGGTGTATGCCATGCAAGGGGACAACCCAATGCAAAGTGAACTATGCTCACACATTGGCCTAAATGGGAAGTTTTTCTGCCGAGTATGTCATGTCCGAGGGAAGGATCAGGACCGAAAGGTCCAAGAGCAGAGTGAGGTGGAACGGATCAGCGAGTTTATGCAGGTAAGCCTATAGTACATATGCAACATATGAGTCATGAGCTCATCGAGGTACCTTGCTTATAGACCCATGAGCCCCGGAAACGAGCTGAAACATTAGCCAGTCTCCGTGAGCAAGAGGCGCTTGGAGTCCAGGGTAGCTTCACAGCAGTCGATACTACAGCTCGGAAGGTAGGGGTCAAGGACAAATACTTATTATCGTTTGTAGACATCATGAAGGAATACCGGGACAAACAGAAAAAGATAACAAGCCGGCGCGAAGGAAACGATCTTGTATCAACAATTCGCCGGACAATGCCCGACCAGTTGTTGAATCCGGCTTTATTCATTCCTGGTATGATCTCAGCTGAAAGTTTTACTTATACTAATTTTTTCTTGTTCAGATCTTGACCCCAACCAAGACACACCGGTTGAAATCCTTCACGTGATCTTGCTTGGGGTGGTCAAGTATTTTTGGCGCGATGCAGTTTCGCGGCAGAAGGGAGATGGGAAAGAGGTTTTGAAGGCTCGAATTAATAGCCTTGATGTCAGCGGCCTTGGACTTGCCCAGCTTCGTGGGGCAACACTCGTCCAGTATGCAGGATCTCTCACCGGCCGCGACTTCCGAGCGATTGTGCAGATTGGACCGTTGGTACTGCATGGTCTGGTTCCAGAATGCGTCTATGAAGCTTGGCTAGCGCTCGCACACGTTGCGCCTCTTGTTTTTCAGCAAGATATTGAAGATATTGATGACTATACGGTGAGTTCAATTTTGGTCTGTAACATTGAGCTGTGTGTATTGAAATTTCCTTGATTAAAGTCGCGGCTAGTGGTGTCAATCGACTACTTACTTGAAGCGACAGCCCTTTGGAATTTTCGGTGGTTCAATAAACCCAAATTTCATATACTCCTCCATTTACCTGAGCACATTCGTCGCTTTGGACCTGCTGTTCTTTTTGCTACGGAGACCTTTGAGTCTTACAATTTTGTCATTCGACTTCAAAGTATTCACTCAAACCGGCACGCACCTAGTCATGACATTGGCCGAGCGTTCTCGCGGCTTCAGTCGGTTCGACATCTGGTCAGTGGGGGTTGGATAACACAAAAACCTGATTCGATGACGCGGCAAATTGTTCGGGAGGAACCTCGCCAGGCTGGGAAGGCAATTTTAGACCTACAAAACGACAAAGAGTTTATGTTGCTGATGGGAATGGGAACTTTGGGTGCGGACTCACATTACGGTGCGCATGGCAGAGCTTTTTAAAGTGGTTCCGTTTAACATCGATCCCAGGTGATTATATGCGCCAAATGCCACTGGTTGAGCAAACCTGGTCCGACACTTTGGCTTCACAGCATACTGAGAACTACCAACCGCCTAGCACATCTGCAAACTTTGTTCCGTGCGACCATGTGGTGCTGAAAAACCACGATTATGCGCGTCGCACGGGTTTTGTTTTGGTTCAACATCATGGCACATCACGCATAGCTCAGGTTGCGGAAATCCTAGTCCTAGGAAAGCAGGTGCATGGCGTTACTGTACAGTTTGCCGATCTCCTTGCTCCGGTTCCAACGTATCGTATGCCTGGTCTTAGAATGTCTAATGAGTTCTCTTATCTACCCTTAGCCGTAAGCTCTTCAATTTCTTTATCGAAAATCGATATACTAATCTACCATACAAAGAATATGATTTGATCTCTCTCCGTATCGCACAACTGTGCTCAAAACGGCTGCGCAATGACTCGAACACGAGTCATTCGCCAGGAGCGACAAGATACCGGGCTGTTGGGTGACGAAATCACTCACCAAGGAGATCTGTTGGATTTGGTCCTCAACACGGCTGCGATGCGCAGTGCTAGCCTGATCCAGCAGTTCTGCTCTACCCCAGTCGCTTCAGGCTCGATTGCCGACATTGCAGACAGGGCTGTGGCGAAGCAAGAAGCAATTGCAGCACAGGAGGCCGCAGAAGATCAGCGAAAAAAAGACGAAAAAGATCAAAAGGCGGAAGAGAAGGCAAGAAAGACAGAGGAGAAAAAGCGCAGAGCTGCTGAGCGTGCGGCTAGGATGCAAGAAGCGGAACAGGCAGCTCCAGGACGGGGTGGAAAGTCGGGCAGAAGGAGAAAACACAAAATTGGCGAAACAAGCACTGGGAACGTGTCGACGCAAGCTCATCAGAATGTATAATATCTAAGAGCGCATGATATTACATTGTGCAAGCATATATTGTATACATAACCTTCCAGTTCCAGTCTACAACAAAGCAGCGGCGGTTGACTGCAAGGTGGGAGTCTGTCACGTGAGTACTTGCTCGACGCTCACCGGTTGGACCTTCGACTTGCACCTCCACACTCAAGCCGCCATGACATGGTCTGTAACTTGTCCCTCTGTCGTAAACACCCCAGATCTGGAGTCCGGACATACTGTGAGTCATCCTTCGTCACCAAACTCCACGTTTTGCGACCATCGGGGGTGTGAGTGGTGTGAATGACAACTTATTTCTTTTTGCAGAGCACACTCGTCACTTGAACCCCGTATTTCTGCCCCCCGACCTCCATGTGACTCCTTTGACGCAATGCAAGCGTAATTTCTAGTATTTCTGTCGTCAACTTTGACTCCCCGACACTGAGGATGACGTCGTGGCAGGACTGTGCTGGGCCCAACAACCGACGGTCAGATTAGTATAAAGACCTGTGAGCTTCTTTACCTTCTCGTCATCAGTTTCTCCCCTCCTTTGACTGCCTTGCCTTTGCTTGTGAACCTAGTGTATTATATCTTCCAGTATGACTTCTACGAATCCGTCAGTCCCCCTCCCCCCACTCCCTCTCCCTCAACCAACTTCAATTCCAACAGATCCTCCCCGAGCCTTTCGTCCCAGCTTGCTGCTGCGTCTCAGACCACTTCGGCCGAGTCGTCTGCTTCTGGCACCGCTCTCGTCCATATGGTCGATCGCATCACGCAGCAACTCGGGCTGTCCAGCGACGACCGCCAACAGCTCTACATGTTCGCGTTCCAGGTTTGTTTATTGCCCGATTCTTCTATCCAGGTCTTACATGCAGCGCCGTTGGCAGGACCTCTCGAATCGCGAGCTACTTTGGGTTTTCGCCGGTCTCCTTCGTTCGTATCATGCAACCGAGGCTCTAAGCCAACGGATCGAGTCTTTCAACACTCAACTTGATGTGATCGTCAATCTTATACGCCAGAACTTCAAGCTGGGCAACACTACGGCGGTATGCTACGCGTTCTATATTACATTTAATTTACAATCTAACCCTGTCCGCTTAAACTTAGACTATGATCAAGAAACTCATCCGGATGCTACTTGCTACTTCTAAGGTCAATCTTGACTCTGTCGAGGACAAAGCCAAGGTCCGCTCCTCTCACAACCTTTTCTATTTGTACAAGCTTATTTTGAACCTCAGCGGTACATTCACGAACATTCGTCTCAGTTCTCCCTTGATCTCTACGTAACCGACGACACGGTGAAAGGTATTGTTAACTCATCGATCAAAACTATGTGCCACCAGGCTCGAGGCAGCATGCGCAAAGCAGTATGTCTGGTTAATTACACCCGAGGAGTATTCACTCACTTTGTGCTATAGATCTTCAACGAGGTTATTGGTGGCCGCCCCATCGTTGACGCCACCACTCGTGTCTGCTTCGCACTCGGCACCGAAGTCGGGAGTCCGCCGCCGAAGTACATCCAAGCACACGTCGCTCAACTTGTGAGTACAGTCATCTTAATACTTATTGATCATGTGCTGATAGTTGTTACAGCGTGTGATTGCCCACAAAAGGATGACGGCGATCCATGCCATGGAGCAGTACATGGCATCCCACAACCCCACCCCCAACACTTCGGGTAGACGCCCTCGCAGCGACACCGGCTTCTGGAGCGCTGTCACTGCGACTTTCAAGGGTTTGGTTAACCTTTATACGGCTGCCTACGATGAGAACGATGGTTGGCGCAAGTGAGTGTCCATGTGCAGTCTTGGTAAACATTACACTAATAAATTCCTTATATTTAAGCTGGGAGGAGAGCATTATCGAACAGGACGCGGTTCTCTTCTTCGGAGGGAGCCAGTTCACCGGCCATGGTCACGACTGGGAAGATCTCGATGATTAGGTTATGAGTCTCGTGCGATTGAATTGTGTGTATTGACTCTGTACGACTAGGGTGAGGCGCGAAAGAATGTGTCTGTATTGACTCTGTACGACTAGGGCGAGGCGTAAAGGAATGTGTCTGTATATACAATCTTTAAAAGGAATACATAGTTTCATCCGACGGTGTCCCGTCGGATATCCTCTCATCCGTGGTCGCGTGCTGTGGCGTTCTGCCCCCAGATGGCCGAGCGACCTGGAAGTTAGATGCTAAGCCGTTTCTTGGAAACCAACTTGCTGCCCTTTGGAAACCAGCTGGGTGATCGGGCAATAGGATTCCAAATCGCTACCCGGCCGCAGTGTAGTATATCGCATAAATGGTACCGTGTCTACATTGTTAGCGCGGTTCGGCTTGTTTATGATACGGCGTAAATAGTCGTGGTTATCTGGCGGTACGTATGGTGAGTGGCTAATGTAGACTCGGTAATGGAACGGGACTAACTAAGCGTGGGTTGGGTGGCGGTCCGCACGACCGAGTCGGGCCAAGGTGCACGCAGATGCTGGTGAGGAACGGCACGAGGATAGGCGAGTATGACGGGCGGTAGTAGATGAGCGGCTGAGTGAACGAGCGGTGTCGAATCACTTACCTTGTGTGTGGGTGGCGGGACGGGGTCAGCGGGCTTACTGCTGATGGGCGGGACGAGGGGATGAGGGTAAGGTGGAGGAGGTGGCGGGAGCCGACACTTGGTATATGGAAGAAAATGGGCGGGCGGGTGACGTAAGGTACTACGTCATTGGCTAGGCGCCGATCGAGGATCGGTTAGAGCACCATCCGGTGCGTTTTCCTCACGCCGTGAAGCTCTGTTCTGAACGAGATAGGTACCATTCGACGCGCATCGGCGATGCGCATCGAACGATACCCCACACGATATGCTGCGTTGCGTTTAACGTTGGCCGGTCACGCTTACGATACTACAACCCGGCGCTTCCGCCGGATGTAAATCGCCACTTGGGCCTCGCTACCTCTTTCTCCACTCCACCACCCGCGCGGCCTTCAACCTGGCTCTCCTGCGCCCGCTCCTTCCCCCCGCCCGCGTCACGCCGTTTCCACGTAACAACGCCGATGCCCAACGTCTATGTAAGATACAAACCGCCTCACATGTACTCTCGCACGTTAACTCCAGGCCCTACTCTCCTGTCACGTCTAGTATCCCGCCACCCATACGGTCTGGTCCAACAACTGTATCGTTGTGAGTCCCTCGCCCAATTTCAGTTTTCTTATAACTGTGACTCAACTTGGCACGTATTTAGGACAACGGCAACCTTGTACGGGGCCCATCCTTTTAAGTTATCACTTAACCCCTCATGATGACGCGAATGTAATTTGTACTCAGCTGTTATGTCGAGTTCGGTTAACAGGTATGTTACTTTATGTTATTGTTCTACGAGTTTCGTGCGTGCGCCCGTGTCTTCGGTGGCGGCTAGTTTCAGTACTTCTCCTTGTATATACTATATAAAGAGAAAACATTTATTATACACTTCTGCTTGTGTTTGTTGTGGCCTGTGTGTGAAGGCGTGTGAAATAATGGATAAACAGGCTTGCCTGGGATAATTCGGCTAACTCGGGGGGATTATCATAATTGATTAAATCCGTGATAATTAGCCCTAATTATTGACCCTCCCTGGCTAATTAGGTCTAATTAGGGCTACAGAATGGGGGGGGGTAGCTAAACCTGCTAACCAAATAATTAAGGTCAATTAGCCCTACTTAACCCTAACTTAGATTCCAGGTTTTTCCTGATGTTGGGAGCTTGTCGGAAGATCGAAACGTTGCTATTTGGCAGCTGCTGAGCCACTTGTTCTCTCAATGACCCATTTCGCGTAGTTGTGTAGCTGTAGTTGATTATATGCTTAGTCGATTTACAGGCTTTCGCCCTGTATGCTGTGCCCGGTACATCCTTCAACCTCTCGTATGAGAGTCTGAATGGTCACGACGCTCGTAAGGCGCTCAAAAATCTTTTCACAACCGACCCAGAACTGTATGCCGAGATCGTACCGAGTGATTCGGCGTCGAATAGCCTACCACTGCACTCGGCTGTTGAAGAGCCGGTGTTTAACGACTCAGACGATCCAGACGGCACCAACCCAACTGCCAAAGAGGCAGCGTCTCATTTTTTGAGCGCGCGAGATGCACAACAGGCTGGTACATCTGCTCAAGATGCGATGGATATGGGGGCAGAGGACTATTGTATATGTATGTATATTATAAATAAGTCAGGTGATCAAACCCAATGGTCTTACACGGATTTGCAAAAGTACTTTCCAAGCGCCGAGACAAATTTGTTTTTCCGATTTTCATCAGGCTCGAAAATCCATCGTACCTCCACGATTACGGGGTCTGGAGACCTCTTCTATAGCTCAAAATGATCGCCTCGCTGATGCAAATCGAATGGTTTTAGCCACTTGTGTATGCAACCACTCAACAAGAAAGTGCTGTTTTGCGGCTCTTTTCTCTTCTGGAGCCGGAAACCATCGAATTGGAGCTAATGAGCCCGTATATGAGCCCTTCAGTGAGCCTCATAGATGCTGAGTACGAAGTACTTCACCCAAAACGGCGTCAAGGGTTGCTGGTGGAGGCGACCGTTTTGTTGGTACCGCAAAACTCGAGACAACGCCAGCTACCCTCATATAATAGTCATTAGCAAGGCTTCTAGTATGATTCAGAAGCATACGCTAGCTTTTACGAAGATCAATAAGTTCGAGTTACGGAGAAAAACGCCGATAACAGTCAAAACAGCATGTTTTTGTGGATTAACCGTATATACAAGTGGCTGGTATCATTCGATTCGCATCAGCGAGGCGATCATTTTGAGCTGCAGAAGAGGTCTCCAGACCCCGTAATCGTGGAGGTACGATGGATTTTCGAGTCTGACGAAAATCGAAAAAACAAATTTGTCTCGGCGCTTGGAAAGTACTTTTGCAAACGACGATAAACTACTGTCACGTGTTTTCATGGCACTTGACAATGGATACACCGGCCTCCATCCGCCCAGCTACTAATCTCCGGATTACTGGTTGGACACATGCGGCTGGCAGGTCATTCAGCGTGAACTCGTCCATTCGGCGTCACTTGGTTCATTATGCTGTACCAGAATATGTTACTACGTACGTACATCACTCAATTCGAGTTATCTCTGCTCACGCTCCACCTTGTTGCTTAGCCTGTGTCACATTTTTTCAAGTTTACATCGCCACGCCTGGACCAACACATGGCTCATTCAGACTAATTTTTTCGCGTGCGGTATATTTCGCTCGTTATCCTTGCCAGCCCATACTAATGCTCCCAGCCAGCTTTCTGTGATCTTCGCTTAGAAAAAAAAAAACCAAGAGCATTTAGACTCCGGCCGCAACAAAACAAACTCTGCTGGTGAGTCTTTTCGCTGATTTTTGACTACCGCTTACAGCCGTTGGCAGACGACTTGATAGTTTTGATCACGCGACCACCGCTCCCCCTGTGCTGGTCCTCAGCCCTGGTCACCCGAACATGCTGTCTCTTACCATCCCCGCTGTGACGTGTGCTGTTGCTCCAGCTACACTCCGGGCTATTCAGCCACCCCCGTTTCTTCACCTCCCTCGTCCCTTGAACTAGGCGCTAGGTATGAACACCTACGGCTCCAAGTAGTTTGATGTGCTGATGTTGATCGAGTAGTTGTTGCCCCTGGCGGTGGCCTGCCTGCCCCTACCCCTGCTCTGCAATGGCGCGAGGTCGAGAACCACCTAGATATGTTGCCGAGGCGCGCATGGCAGTTGTGCACCGGCAAGGTTGGCGAATGAACGTGCGTAGTGCGAGCGCCACAAGCTCGATCGGAGGTCGGCGGGGCCGGCGCGCACATCCCAAGGCATTTTCTGGGGAGTTCCTATCGCGACATGACGTGGGTCAACAAGCTCAACTCGGCCCTATCAGCCGGGGAGGAAGCAAAAGAGGGCGACGATGAAGGCGATGAAGCTGGCCCGTCTTAAGGATGCATGGCGCGCGAGGCTGTTCCCCTCGACTTACCGCTCGAGGATGAAACTATGGGACTTGGACGATCCGGTTACCGTGAAGGAACGTCAATCACTCATCAACGTCGAGCATCCGCTTGGTCTGCATATTCGGAAGCCTGCGCTGTACATGAAATCGCGTACGGTCAACCGAGTCGCCGAACTTAACCTTCATTCGGCACCGAGTGCTATCGTCGAGCGCCATTCAATCCCTGGCAACATTAGCTGGACTCTTCCATTTGGGTGAAGGTTAGTGCTCGTATTCACAATCGTTTCTGGCCCTGGATGGCTCCTCGCCCGAGGCCGGCGTCAATACAGAAGTCTGGTACTTGGTCTGGGCTGGTATATCTTCCGGCCGTTCGGCAATTATGTCGAAGGCGACATTGACAAGGAGGAACGCCAGGAATTTGAAGAGGATCTGAACGAGGCCGATGGCATCCAGCAGTCGCACGCCACGATCACTGTTCTAGCGCTGGCGTTACGGTTCGGGCAGCCTTGGTTAGTGGGTCTTCAGTCGCTCGGCGCGCCGAGCTCACAGACTCCGGGCGACAACACGAGCGGACCGAGCCATGGAAGCCCACGCAACGCACATCATTCCTAATTGCAAATACCAACTCGGATCTCTCGGTAACCTCACTCGTCCGAACCCACCTCTTCCGGCGAAATCATACGGTGCCCTTCGTCCGCCTTCTCCAGATCCAGCTCAGGATCCCTCGGTCGATCCGCACACGGAGAACACGCCTGCTGCTGAAATCAAACGTCACTGGCTGGGTCAGTCCATGTTGTGGTTTGCATTTGGAATCGTCATCGCGCCCCTACTAGGTCTGGTCCCGTTCATTTGCTATGGCCTGGTGTCTACGATCTCGATGGTCAAGCGCAATGGCGCGCTGCTGAATCATCTCTGGCTACACCCGCTCAAGATTCGGTTCCGCGCTGCACCTCTGGTGTGATCATTCAAACCCCTCCAGTCGCTGCATCTGAATCTGAATATTATAATTCGGATGCCAACAGCAATTGGAGTGGCAACGGAACCTCGTACGTCGTCCAAAAACTCGTTTGCAGCCCGGACAAGCAGTCCTCGTCGGCGGCTGGGCTCGACGCTACGACGGCCGATGGACGGTCTTACTGTGCACGTACCGCGCGCTTAAAAGCAAGTACTACAAGTGCACGATCGGCGGAATCATTTTGCTCATGAACCTGATTCCTATCGTCTTTTTCGCCATTTTCGACGCCTTTGTTTTTGAACGTCTGGCCGGCCGTCGACGCGAACGTTGACAACACGTCCCATGAATCATCAACGCGCTCACCCAACGTGCCGTCATTTTTACACTCAGCTTGGCGAGATTGATTCCGCTCAGCTATCACATCGGCATGGCTATGGCGAGTATGTTTAGCGGTGCGTTGAGGCAAAAGGAGCAAAGGTTTAATGCGCGGGGTGTGGGTGTGACGAGTACATTGTTGATTATGGCGATTACTGGGGTCGTGTGTCTGACGTTGTTTTATCAGACTTATAGGAATGTGAGTAGTTTGGGGTGTTTTGGGATGTGGAGCGAGGGCTGATTGGGTTTTGTAGTTCCAATTTGTGTGATGTGCGTCCGACGCAGTTGCCCAGGGACGAACCCCGAACGTGCCATGAACGTGTCATCATTGCCGATATGAACATCCAAATTCGATCTATGATCCGTTTTATCACGGCACGCACAGGAACTCGTGGGTCTGCAAAATAGATATAATCTGTGAATAATATGCGTATCATGTGTCAGATGTTATAAAGATTACTTAGGGCGGACATATCTCTAATATGCGGTTAATACCTGTATTATATCCATTATCCGTTTATATGTACAATATAGCCGATAGTATTTCAATTAAACAGAAGGAAACGTGCTCGACGACGCAGGACACTAAGTCCTGCGCTGCGCAAACACATCTCCGCGTCGTCGTCGGCGTTGATTCAGACGTGACGCGTAAGCGAGCTTGAAACATAAAGAGCCGAAGATACATACCATACGTCGAGAACGGATCGGCACAACTGTAGATCACTGTAGCCATATCCGGAACGTCGTGTCCTTTTTTGTAAGTCGACGTGACCAGAATGGTGGGCGACGGTCTGAACAGGCAAGACATAGCCTAAAAATAGAAGCCAGGAATGCGGGCTGAGTGGGAGACTGATGAAAAACTCACATGTACTCGAAGGCAGAACTCACCATTCCACCTGTTACTCAAAATTCCTCGATGTCGAAGCGCGGCACTCGTTACCCCTAGTCCGATGGCGAATCTGGCAATCACAACAAGCCGGCCACGAAGAAACCGTATTAACCTGAGATATTGACTAAGGCAAGTATGTCAGGGGCATGCCTTTCAGCTCTTTTCGCCTAGTAGCCCGCCTGTGTGCTCGTCGAGGGGCATTCAAACCAAACCCGCCACCGCTTCCAAACCCCGCCCACCCTAACCCCAAAGCCCCCGCCCGCCCCAAAGTCTTTGGTCCAGTAGTCAGCATGAGCGGCCATCCCTACGCCAGTCGAAATGCCAGCCACCTGCGAGAGTCAGCGTAAAGAGTGGGGAGGTGAGTCATGGTCAATTAGGGAGTGTGTGTGGAAAAAACTCATGATTTACGCAGAGTTAGAGACTTAGATGTCGATATTCCTCCAAAAAGTCCGATTGCCTCGAAACACGCCAAAAGCCGATCCGAAAGTGATATGAGGCAGCCTAGCTCGAAAGAATGGCAGATGAGTAGCTGGCGCATATGGACAGTAAACTACTCAATTTGGTATCTTAGGACCGCATCTTGAACGATCCGAATCCAAGACCCGGCGGAGCATACGAGGGTCGGAGGCCTAGCCTGAGGGCATATGCTGAATCGTGTCTCAAGTTCGAGTCCAAAGGCGAGTATAGGGGAGCGTGTGTGCCGCGCGTATGGGCAGGGCTGGCCCATGTAGGGCGCTTAAGCAAAGGCGGGGGCGCGTGTAGAGCACATACGAGGGAGTCGTCTTGGCGTGTGTAGTAGACGTGGCGCAAGTAATAGTGCATATGTTAGATATAGCTGGCTCCGGGCGCGGAGGCAAGTGTTGGTCCGAAGTTGATCGAGCAAGGGACGTCGGGGGTTGACAAGATATGGTTGTGGTCAAGCAGTGTCGCTACACGTGCCACGTGACTGGGCGCGGCATGTCGGCATTTTCTCCACTAGACATGCCCACTGCCGTGGGCAGCACCTTGCTCGTTGGTTCCTGTAAAGCAGGCGCCAGCCATAACCTATAACAGACCCCATGTGGCGCGAGGATCTCGCTCCAGTAGCGTAATAAGACTAGTCGATTCGGCGTCGGTCTTCACGGGTATTTTTTATGCAAAATATGGATAAATAAGAGGCTGAACATGGCAATATGACTTTTTTCTGCCCTCGTTTAACGACGGTTCGTCAATCATGTATTTGCTACGCGTATGCTATGCTTTTGCACTTGACTCGGCTACGGGTCATTCACATTCCGAAACTTACCTTATTGTATATACATCAACATTCTACAATAGCCACTTCTTATTTGCTCATTAGTGCTTCCCTTTGACCGTCTAACCCGTGTCTATATGCGTCGCTATAACACTCTGCACGCCGGGTAGTTTATTCTCGGCGCAAAAGGATACTAACACATCTATGTTTCTGGTCAGACATATCTATTTCTGGATTTAAACAACAAACTCTGTCGCTCGAAAAGATATAGAAAGTTCTTAAGGCTCTCCTCTGCATCGTTGCCGCGTTGTACTATCACCACTCCATCAGACCATTATCACCTCAGTATTAGTCGCTCCGTCAATCATTCCGTAGTCGATTTGTTCGTTTAGATTTGATCCTGCGGTCCTTGTTGGTATTCTAGCTCTGTGTGTTCACTTGCTCAGGTGAGCACTCGACAAGTTACTCGTCAACATCCGGCTGATATAATGGCTGGCGCCTGCTTTAAGCAGTCTGGTGCCTTGGCTGCTCCGTATTTCCGGACCGGAGCTTGCCGTCTTGCGGTGTGCCTGGTGGCGGGAACAAACATAGCAACACAAGGCGGGTGAAACGTTGCTTCAATTATGAGGGGGGGCGTGACCTTGGAGCAAGGTGATGAGCAGTGCACAAGTCGCTCGGGCTCGAAATCTGGTAAGCCCTCTTCTGATCCTCCTGTGCTCGTACCAGGGGCGCGCCGGATGGATGAGCAAGCCCAAGATTCAACTCGTCGCCGTCGTCATCAAATTCTGTAGAACGCTCTGGCGACGGATACTGCACTGGTGGTATGTTCTCACGGGCTAGTGATCGAACGTAAGGAGAGGGAGGAGGTAGGGAGGAAGAGAGGGGAGAAGAGAGGGGCCGTTGGTCATCTGGAGCAATAAGCTATCCCAAGTAAGCTCGTTGTGTCTCCAAGTCAGCTCTAAGTTCTCAATTACGCGACTTTCCAGGCTAATTAGTGCCATCGCGAGTTCCTTCACCGGTGGGAGCCGCCCCTGGCTCCTGACGTCGGGGGTACTGTCTTCGATGATCTTTGACTACTCCGGCCGATTATTCAACGGGGTCGTCAGACTAAGCGCTGAAATAGATCTCCGGTGATCTACGTTGAGGCTGTAAGCAATAAGTACTGAAGTGTTTGCATTTCGAGTAGCCTTGGAACGCCTACCCAACGTACGCGTTAACTCCGGTGGCGGCGCGTCATCAAGCGTATTTACCCACTTTGTTTGTTGTAATTACGGGTCATCCAGATCACAGATAGATATAAGGTTGGTAAACTGGGAGGGAGTGGAGGCGTGGCGTCAGGAGGTGGTATGTCGACCCACATCGAAGTTGGGTTCAAGTTAATGACTTAGACGAGTTTGGTGGATCGCACGGACCACGAGTCTGGTTGGATCGAAGTCGTACAAGGATTATGGATTTAAGGTACGTATTAGTTGGGTATTATATGCGCGATTTCAGATAAGCCATTTCTTTATTGCTCCCTCGCACCTCCATAGTCGCCAGGCTAGATAATATGCGTATTATACGCGTATTAGATATATTATAGACACCCACGAGTTCCTGTGACGGTCAAGAGTTTGATGTACTTTTGCGCGGGGATTTTGCTCTTCGTATGTACATCCCTTCCATTTCATCTCACGATCGATTATAATTTTTTTCTCTAGTCGTACGTTATCGGCTTATGGTTCTCGCCCTGCACCCACGCGACTTCGATTTGGCAGAACCTTCAATAGTTGACGCAACAGCTTGAAACACCTGTTGATGCTGGATCGTTACGGATCAGGAGTGCGACTGCGAAACAGCTTCTTCTAACGCATCAGCGAACGTTGGATCGGAAAGTCAGTACGACGACTTCAACTGGCATCCTCTCTGGCGGTTCAAACAACCGGCTTACCGGTGGACAATTGGGCAGCCTAACTCAAACTCGACGGATCTCATACGCCCCGCCCGTGCTCTAATTTCAAACCGAGACCGCTTTAGGAAACGAATCCCTAGCTCCTCCGCACCAACCAGGCGCGATGATACCCGTCTTCGAATCCGTGCAACTAACGGTGAACAACAATTAGTCGCTCCAACCGGCGAATTTCTTGACCAATGATTTCGCGCGTGCGGTGGCGGCACTACTGTTTCAGCTCTGCGCATCAGCAGGGGGGCAGAAGAGGCCTGTGTTGTCTGAGGATGACGAAGGTGGACATATGGACATGATTCGCGGAAAATGGGTACGAATGCCCATACGTTTACGTGAGTTTCTTTTGAGTTTTTTCCTCCGTCAGGCCAGTGCTGACGAGGAATCAGGCTAATTTTCTCTTGGTGGAATGTGATCGCGATCACCTTCTCCATCTTCTTGTTGGCCAATACCCATATTGAGGCAAAGACTAATTATCATCGCGAAAAGTATTCTCATTATCAGGGCGTTTAATTCCCATACTACAAAGTATTCATATTGACCTCCTTCTAGTGGTCTGGTTTTGGTTTTGGGCTTTTATTGGGCACCAACTCCTGCCGGGACGGGCGACCAGGAAGACTTGATGTGTTGTCGTCGATAGAGTATAATACAACCTTTACATCCATATATGTACATTTCCGTTGCCCAGTGACATGCGTACGTGTATATACCATAGTTGACCTGTGCATGTAGTACAATTATAGCCCATATTGGCTAGGACTTGGTTTCTCTATGTATGCGAGGCGGCTGATGCACCAGTTTGTACCGTATCTATTACACTCACTCGTAACTATCTTACGTTCCCGTTTCTATCGTATGTGTACTTGTTTCCGTTCACATGAGCTATACCATCGCTTCATAGTAACGCATACTGGTCTCGTTCCGCATTTGCTCCGAACATATGCATATAAACTCTGTACCTACCGTCAGGAAAATCACCTGACAGCGATAGCCGGCGGCTGGTAGGCGGCCTGAGGCGGCGGGCGGCCGGTTGGCGATGGCCGGCCGTAGGTGGCGGTGACTATAGAGAGTGGGGTCGTACCAGGCGATGGCCTTATTGATATGAGTCGCGAGTGGCGATAAGTGCTGTGTATAGAGCCACAGCTGGTGCTCGCCGCAATGGTTGCACATTAAGCGCATATAGACAGCGTCAACGTTGTCTACCAACTGTTAGGCCACCTTAAGTGCGATTAGCCTTTATGAGCCGTATATACAAATAAAACGCAGGCCAGAAAGTTTGAATAGCCAGTCGAAAGCGTGCAACGTCTCCTGTCGCTCTGGCCAGTACTGTTGCTCTCAGACAAACCCTTCCCGCTCCCATCCTGTTGGTTGAGATTGGCGTATGCAACACAGCTGTGCTACGCTTTTTGGTATAAATTGGCGAGTTAGTCTATCTCCAATTTACATCTCATCTTCTAGAGTTCTATACCACTGAGTTGGCTCAGATATATATTTGGATCACATGTATTGTAACACCGCACACATTGCGCGCCTGCGTTTGTATGTGTTTGTCCCATTTTGATAATCGCCCGCCGTGCTCTTTTTCAGCCCATTCGCTTAGGATAACCAATGTGATTGAAATACGATTCATGATTTCATCTCGTTTCGCTTAACTCTGCGCAAACATGCCGTAACGACTGTCGTAAGCCGCAGGATATATTGCATCGCCTGAGTGTCACTTGGCTAAATTTCTCCACCACGCGACCCCCGTCACAACATCTCTCACAAACTTATATCTGGTTCACTCAGAGCTTTGAACCGGCCACACCCAACGAGCTAGCTGTGGTAGATACGGTAAGTACTGGTTTTGTATTTACTACGCATTGCTGATGCTCCCTGTATAGTCTTCATCCCAAGCGAGGTAATGGCAACCTTGTTAGGTACGTCTGATGTATATGATATCGCGCAGGGTTAACTTACTTTCGTCAACACAGGGCTTGTTTTGATCGACTCGAGCAAAGCACGTAAGTCGAACTTGGCCTCTTCTTGTCGAACGGATTTCGGACTCATCTTATTCGCAGATAACACGTCAAATGATATTTTTCTGGATTGTATGCTACATTGTGCTTGTTTGATTCATTATTTAATGATTCTAAGTGATACTCGTATTTATGACTACTGGTTAGCGGGTGCGAGTGAACATAAAGGGCTATTAGTCCATAAGAACGCCAAAAATGGCTGCCTTTACCCTCGAAGGCGGCCACGGGTTGTAGTCGGTTCCCGCCGAGCTAGGCCAGAGTCACCGCCCTACCCGCAAAGGCGGCAGGTGACTGGAGGTCCACTCCCCGTTTCTGTTATGCGGCGACGACCGGGGTCTAACGGCGGTATGAGGCGGAAGGCGGCGGCGTGGGCCGTAACCGGCGGTATGTGGTTACTGCCACAAGTCTGATTTTTCTGACGACCTGGCAATTCTTCAGCATTCATAAAGCGTCATCAGCAGCATTATGTTATAGTATCTCCCCACGATAAGTCCACTCCTCCATTTCACCACGCTTTACATTTTTATACAGCCTCGAAACATCCTATGACTGCTTATAACTCTACCATCCCCCTCTTTCTTACGTACTAGGTGGCCACTGTTTGAGCTCTATCTATGGATACTTGAGCCGTGCGTATTACGGGACTGCATAAGCATATTATATCACACGTTGCATGACATTGATCGATATGAAGAAATTAGGCATGACATTGGTCGGAGTTCGCCTATGAACCACCCAATCGAGCCTCCTCCTCTTCCTTCCTCCGCTTTCTGCGATGTTTCATCTTGTCAACTTCCTTCGATTTGCCAGGCTGCTCCTCTGATGCATCTATACTCAATCGGTGTGTCCGTTTGGGCACGGCAGGGGCCCTAGTGCCAGTGGCAGCTGCTTTCTGCTTCAGGTTGTCCGCATCGAAAGGATCGTTTGAATTTGTGCTATGTTCAGATTCATGGTCCGAGTCGGTATCTACACCAAGCTTGGCCGCCCTAGATGCGAGTGGCGACGGATCCACTGGAGAAGAAGGCAATAGAGGTGGGGTAGACTGTTCTCCTGGTACTTTCAGTCCACGTGGTGACGGAGCCGTTGGCGAGGGGGATGGCGAAGCTGTCGTAGATCGCGGAATAGGCAACGGGAAACTGGGAAGTTTCCGTGTTGCGCGAAGCACCGACAACATCTCACTCGGTGCAGCATCAGGTTCTACTGCATGGAACACAGCTTTCGCCAAATCACTGGACAATGGCACGGACGAAAGTTGAAAGTCGGCAACTAGGCTTTGGATGTATGACGAAACGGCAGATGTCGACTTATGCTTCCACATGGCCTTGAGTTTTTTTGATAGCTCCTGCCTGGCCCTCAGAGTGCTGCTGCTAAGCCCTGGCCGCGACGGATGAGGTGCAGACCTTATGAGCTGGCCTGTTGAGAATGCCGATTGATCGTCTAAATCGGTCCACTGCTTTTCGCTATGACTCGGAATTGCAAGTTGAAAACCAGCGGTCTGGTGCAGTTTTGTGTTGCCCGCAAGCTCTGTTCGCATTTGTTCCGTCACCGAGAATCGAGAGTCAGGAAATTTTGGTCCCCCCTCCTGGGAGCAGCTCATTATGGAGCCATCAATCGTCCAACTTTGCTGCGCTTCATATGCAACAAATCCGCGTTGATCTGACTGTGCCGCGGTAGACCCCAGGCCCTCAAGGAGATGTATGGACGACGAAAAGCGGTGTAGTTCAAGACCATCTACTCCGTTGAACGGTCAGCAAGGTTTTGGGCTATTAATGGAACTTGTCCTACCCGAATGGGGTTGCAGTTCGCCGACTTCAACGATGCAATGTTTACGAACTTAGATTAATAGATTTTCAGCAAGCTTCTAGACTTATACTGAAAATATTCATACCTTCGCCTTGGTTACTTAGAGCAAACGTGGGAAGAAGGTTTAACATGACTGTAACAACCTGTCGGCCTTCTTCGGTGGTACTGTTACGAGTCAGTAAAATATTAGTTTCAAAGAGACCATCCGTGTGTGCCATCCGCGCCATCTCAGCAAGCGCCTCATCGTGACTCATAATTTTGAAACGAGCTTGAAGTTCCTGAGCACAAAGCATCACGAATACAAGCTGTTACGTGTCTCAATGCCAGGCCACTTGGTCGATAAATGAACGGAGACACTCACACATATACGGCGCAGATGACTGGCGAGCGTGAACTGCACGTGAGCACCAGGCATGAAACCCTCAAGTGCGCCCAAGACTGTCCGATATAGTTCACCACGAAGCTTCGCACGCAGAGCCTCTATTCCGTCGAGAAATGCTCCAATCTTGCTCGCATATGTTTGGAACATCTGCTTTGCGTGTGTGTCAAAGAGCTCCCTCGCGCCCGCAAATGATCCGTCTTGAGAGCTAAAAACTTCTGCTTCAAGGTTGTGCAGCAGTTCTACCGGTAGCGAGCGCAGGCCCAGAAACTGGTCAGGAAGACTCTCCCTCAGCAGCGTATGTGTTTCTCGAACATTTGACCATTCTGTTATAGAGCGGTCTTCACCCTGCGGGCCAGATACTGAGGTATTGTCACCGGTTTCCATTCCGTCAGACTTATCGCCCTGCTCGGTAGGTGTCTCAAGCGCTTTTGGCTTTGGGTCCGACGTCCTAAGCGGCTTGGTGGTTGTTTTTGTGGAGGGATGGGCGGCCTGACTTTGCTTGGAGCGAGACGGCTTTGCCGGCCGCTTTGACGCAGACGTAGAAGCATGCGAAAAGGAACCGGGCTGAGACGCTGGTTGAGGCAGGTTACCAGTCTGGAGGCGTGTACGGGCCCTGGTTTCCTGAGGAGGTTTTGAGTCGGGAGATGGCGGTGACGATGAAGGCGCAGGCGTGCCCTGGTCGGGGTGATGAACAGGCTGGAGTGGAATGGGGTATTCAACATCTAGGGTCTGAGAGTCGAACCTTCCCCAAAACCAAGGTAGAGTACCACGGCACTCCCAGATTGACTGAGCCAACATCAGCAGAGGCCGGATTTGATGGTCCTGCAAGACCTGCGGTAGAACATGAGCTTCGTATTCATGAAACAATAATGCCCAGCCTAGTAGCGCATTAGCGAGCTGTTGTTTTTTGTCCGATGACCATCCCGCCATCCAGCGCTTGATTG